>JANTPZ010009748.1:0-11096 GCA_025593235.1 Vachellia pachyceras | reverse complement strand
CAGGAAGACCTACTCGCAGACCATACATCCAATTCCTGATAAGTCACTGTGGAAAGAGCTGTCAGACGCGAATCCGAATGCGAGCCAGGCTGCCGAAATCGTCATAAACCCGCCGAAATCACTGCGGCCTCCGGGACGGCCGAGGAAGAAGCGGGTTCGGGCTGAGGACCGTGGACGGGTAAAGCGGGTAGTGCATTGTAGTCGTTGCAATCAAACTGGTCACTTCAGAACCACGTGTGCAGCTCCCAACTGACGGTGGCTGTGAAGTGAAGTCGTTACTCTTTCCTTATTATTAGCCTTTTTTCCCCCAAGACTGTCCAGCAATCAAATGTGAATGAATTTGAGGTAGCTGCTTTAATGTGAATAATATTATACTCTCAATCATTGGTGAGTGGTGGCGCATTTATGTCGTGGTTTTTTTTCCGAATTCTTTTTATTTTTAATTTATCTTAGTCTAATCATTTTTATTTTTAACATTGAATTTAATATCTTAACTTTGTGAAAATTCTTTATCAACCTTTAAAATAATAGCATCAATATTTTCTGTTCACAAGACTAGTGATATCAAAATCAGAAGACTGGAAAAATATTTTATAAAATAATGAAATCAGAATGAAGCTTTTGTGCAAAATTAAATAACCAAATGTCCAGTTTTCAGTATAATAATTAAAAGAAGGGAGATTTATTGTAAGGTCTCAAAGAAAGAAGGTATTTAAGAGAAAGCCTCAAGAGTTGTTAATGGCATCTGCTCCACTTGTCATTGACAACCTTTTAGAACCTTTTCATAAATAACTTCTTTCTTTGAAACCTTAGAATAAATTTAAGAGTACATCAAATGCCATTTCACCTGAGTGACACTAATGACAGATTGTACTGCCCGGCTCAGAATCCAGTGGCGGAGCTGTGAAGAGTTGAGTGTCGGCAAATGCCCCCACTCAACTTTTTAATTTTTATGTAAATAATTGGTAGGTCTTTTATTACTGAGTTTTAATATTTGAACCCACTAAATTTTTATAATTACCGTTTGCTTGAAAATAAAAAAACTGCCCCCACCCACTACTTGAAGGTCCGGGCTCCGCCACGGTCAGAACCCATAGTTTGCGCCATACACCGAGCCATAGCCTCCGGCATGTCCTGGGTTAGATGGTGATGTATAAACAGAAGCATGACCAGAAACCGGAGGAGCAGCGGGATAAGAGTTCAAAGCTTGGTCGGTACCAGGCTGGGCCTGCGATGGCGCTGCTTCAGCCATGAAGTTCTGCACCACAAAATTCAGAATTTTTTCTTTTTGTTAACAACAAAATTCAGAATTACATACGAGCTAATAAATTCATCTTGCAAAGAGAATTCTATTTTTTTAAAACAAATCGGTGAAATGGAGATGAATAATGTACAGAACAATATTCATGCACGGAAATCAAATCATAATATCATATAGAGAAGGAGCATAAGCACGAAGAGGAAAAGATGGAATCACAGGATTTGCCTATAAATATTTATTAAAAATGATGTTTTGAAGATTAAAAGCAACAATTACTCCGAGTTCTAAATTTTCTTCACTTACTCCACTTTAACGGAAAAATATTCTAATAAAATTAAAATCTCATTTTCACTTCTCCCATATTTCCCCTTAGTTTCCCAACTCCCGTTCTCCCTACATCGCCCGTTCCAACAGAGTCTTCGTAAAGACAACTTCAACCACCTTTTCCAGGGATGAAGGAAATGTTTTTGGCACGTTATTTGAACTGTTCCAAATTTTTCCTTGCTCCAAACTCAAGATGAAGTTCGTGTTTCAATAAGGAAGATATGCATATATGCATCTAGGAGCAAAAAGGATTTGTTAGGTTCTCAATTAAACACAGCCAACGGCTTTTACGAGATATGAAGAATGATGAAAAGCATCAAGGATAGAATCAAGATCACACCTGTATCAATTGCTGAGCAGTTTGGACTTGAGAAGCTGTTCCACTGATTTCAACAGTCATCTCCCCAGGAACACCCCTTGTTTCTTGTATAGTGACAGTAGCCCCGCTAATTCGTCGGATGTAGCTTATACTCGCCCCAGCAGTCCCAATAACAGCATCAGCGTAAGACAGGGGAATTTGCATTTGCTGGGTGATCTGACAAAACAACGAGTCAAGCAATTTATTGCTAAGAGCATAATCAAAGAGCAAGCACGCATATCTATTCTCTAATCTTAAGTATCAGCACAAACTACATAGCGATCAATGACTGTATCCATAATTTGCATTTGAAAACAAGTTTTTATAGTCAATTCATTACACCTGCCCTGTCTCACATCAGCACACATTACCTCACATTATAAACCTTGAGATACAAATATATAAGCTAAGCATTCAAAGTGTTTGTGAAATTGTGAGGATAATCTCAGTTACTTAAACATTTTAAAGTGAGAGTAGTAAATACTTTGTGAATTTACATTTGATATAACTTCATGAATGGTCGACTAGTTCACCCCCAGTACCTGCTTGACCATGGAAGGCGCAGATTGGGTGTTTGAAGATGCACGGACACCTATAGGAGCCTCTCTTCCATAGGCAGATATACCATGATGAGACTGTTTGTCCACTGGAGGCGGCAATTCAGCTGGTGGATAATAATTATCAAGTTGTCCTGGAGGTGGCATGTATTGATGAGTAGATCCGAAACCAGGACTTCCACTAGCATTAGGAGGTGGAGCCCATGATTGGTGAGGTGGGAGGTGCTCCATAGGATGGGGATTTCCCATTTGCATCTGGAAAAAGGAATAAACAAGTATCATTTCTCATTTCTATTGTTTGAGATGAACCCTTCACAAATTTTAGACATAATATCACACTTACGTTCATTTCGAATATTGGAATTACACTGCGGTCAACAAGAAACTTCCTCAAATGGGAGGCAATTAGCTCTACCGCTTTAAGCAACCCAGTGGGATCCCCTACTACTTCAACAACCCTATCATCTTCAAGAGCAAAAAGAGGCAGGTCCTCTGTAGAAGAGTACAACAAACCAAGGCTTAGCAAAGTGCCCAAAATCTGGAGACTCTAGAACTTTCCAGTACTATTAATTTATTTTACAAAAAGTTCAGAAAACTAAAATAAGTAACTGCTGCTCAGGAATAAAAAGACAGAGAGCTGTCCCCAGAATCATATTCCCGATTCTTAAACAGGGATGAAGGATGGATCCAAATGTCGCTGGATGGTGATGATCTAGAATGGGATGTCAAAACAAGCTCTTAACAGTTATAGCACTGGCAGCGAATGCAATGACACTTCCAATGAACGAAAGAGAGAAGTTAGTATTTAGCAAGATGATTAATAAAGTGACTAACTTAGTTCTGTCTCGAGTGTTCCTATTGATGGCAAAGGTTTGCAAGAGCTCTAGTACCAATTTCTCATCCTATGCTTAAAACTAGATCAACAATTTTTCCAAATACACACAACCACAGAGAACATGGAATTAAACAATTCCAGAATAAGGATAATGCACAATACTACCTCTGTTCCTAAATACAATAGCTAGTTGACTTTTTGTTGAAGAAATTAAAAAAACTAAAGATATATAATTTATTATTTCTTTTCAAGCTAATTTATTTACCTTATAAATTGATATATAATCTAATTATATATATAAATAAATATTTTTTAGTAATTTATTTAACTTCCTTAATCTCCTCAACAAAAATAAATTAGCTCTTATATTAAGGATCGGAGGTAATACACAACACTTGGACTGAACATCAAAAATAATCTTAGAATAGAAGTAAGACAAAAGAACCTGTTCCAAGAACTCTAACAATACAATTGGATGCTTCTTGGATAGATTGAACTGTTCCTCCTTGTTTCCCAATTAAACTTCCTGCTTGTGATGCTGCTACTAGTAGTCTTGTTGAGACCTTCCCACCAACACCTAAAGAAGCATGGGAAGAATCAGTCTCTAAACCATCAATAATCCGTTTTTGAACTCTCAACAAGCCATCCACGGCGGGAGGAAGGGACAAATCAGGTTCCTCTCTAGCAGAAACCATTACCTAATCAAGAACAATAAACAGTAATTTCAGACTACTCTTTTCATAATAATTCTCTGCAACATCCATAGTTGCCAACGCATCACAAATAAACAATAAAGAATGGACAAGCATATATTTCTGCTTTAACCCATATTGAAAAGCCAGTCAACAACAGCTCTATTTACCAAACGCATTGTGTTCCATCTACAATCTCTGCAAGGAATGCAACCAATTCTCATGCACCGACAGGTGTTGCAGTTTTTAAAATAAGACAAAAGGATAAAAAACTGCCGATACCACCTCAACAACTCTCAATGGAGTTGTAACTTGCCTTTAATTTTTTAGTTCTTCATTTTATTCTAATTATGATCACCTCTCAATAAAATTAATAAAAAAACATTTGAAACGCTATACTTAATGTTTTGAAAATTTTGTGCAGATCAACTCCAAACATTTTATATAACACAAAATTCACGATGGTATGCGTGCAATTAATGATTTTTTTAGCTTGTTAAATTATTGCACGAGTTGCTAGATTATATACTAGTTGCAATGCTCACTAAATTCAAGACCTAAATTGGACCTCTTATCCAACTACTTACTCTACACACATCAATTTCCTCCATATCAACATGCATAATTAGAATATAGAACTACTTTATAATAGTAACACTGACACATTGCTGTATATTTGGCCTCCAGCCAGTTGGAAGGAGGGTGTATCTTATTTGAGAAGTAAATCCTTATGCATATGAAACGCCAACAGAGCGCAATCTTTGTAATGCTTTCTCTGCCTGCCACTAACACATGCGATCACTCCAAATACTCACCCGAGATTTTCAGAAATATCCCTTACTAATAGGATTTCAGCTAACTAAAAAGTCCAAGCATTTCCTTGAGCCTTACTTTTCCATTTTATCTTCCTTACCTTGAAGAAATGTGTCACCTGCTTAATCAATCCAGCAGGACAATAAGTCATTAAACGACACAACTGATTGAACAGTGACACCGTCGTCTTATTTACATAAAGAAGCTCTCCATATGTTGAAAATAAAACTAAACAAGAGAATTTACTAGTTTTTAAATCCTTTTACTCATAATAAGTTAATAACATATAGCCAAATAAAAAACACTACTTATTTGTATTTGATGGAATCATTATCGTGTTTAAGTTTCTTTTCATTGCTTGCAATCTGTGGCAAAGCATCGATCATCCGGGTTTTGAATTTACCAGATCGAATGCATAGCTTCATGGTACTTTGATACAAAATATCTATATTTTTATAAACTTTTCAGCACTTTGAAATGGGCAATGCTGATCCCTGCATCTGGATCTTTGGTTCTTCAAGATTGGGATCTTATTGATGATTGAGTTGTTGCCTTAAAATTGGTCCACAGAACCTGCACAGATTCATTTTGTTAGAATTAATTCATCTTTTAAGGATTTTTTTTTGCCCATTACTTATCTTTTCTGGATCTTCTTCCTCTTCTTCATCTTGCTTTAATCACTGAGCATAAATAATGAGCCATCTGTACATGATTTTCCTTAATTGTTTAATAGTTGAAATAAACCTCTAATTACCGTATAGGAGCACAGTAAAATACCAGGAATGACTACTAAAGGAAAGATAGCCACAATCTGTTCACCTTGACATCTTTGTCATGCACTTACAAATAATGGATATTTACTATTGCCATGAACTATTCCCGAATGTTAAACATATATTTCAAATCGTCAACACAGCCTCATCCTTGATCCTTTTGGCTCTTCTCGAAGCTTCCCAATGTAACTTTATGAGCAGTTTGAAGCACAAACTAAATAAAAAATGCTTCAATTAATTTTATATCCATAACATTATTATCTTTCAAAAGGAGATACACTTCATAACCATACTCTGTTTTAAAATCCACTTATTCAATAACTGAAAAAACTATAAATAAGACGTATGAATCATTCTGTGATTGTGACATAACTTAAGCATCTCAATGGCTAATACCTCTAAAAATTCAGAGAGCATTCAACGATTATCTCTCATCACTAAGAAACTCATCTAGATACGTCTAGAAGCTAACATAACCAAATGAATAAAAGAAGTAGCGAAGTCCAAGTAAAAACAGTACCATCCTAATAGTAACCGCTGAAAGAAATAATGGCCATGTTTGCAATCACGTTTGGAAAAGTCAAACGTGCGTTTAACGGTATTTTTCTGTAAAACAATATAATTTACTTCATATATTTACCTCATAAATGGTAAAAGCATTCCACTACTGTATTTCCAAACGGGCCCAATAATAAAACCCCACAATCAAAAGAGAAAGAATATCAAGAATGAAACTAATATTTTTTTAAACAAAACACTTTCACATTTAAACAATCTAAACAACTCACGGAAACTGAGTTGATAAATTTACTGGATATAATCACGTGAAAAGATTAAAGAAACTTACAGCCCTTTCCGAAGTCCCTGGAGGACCATCAAGAATTTTAATACGAGCTCGTGTCTCCTCTACAATTTTTTTGATAAACTCTCCTTTGCGTCCAATTATGCCACCAACCTTCTGGGCAGGAACCAACATCCGGAAGACACTCTCCCCAGGCCATCCTGGCCATTTCTTCTCACCACTTACAGCAACTGGCTCCTCGACGTGGCCCTCTCTTTGGTCATGCTCTGAATTCTCGGTTGGTTGCTCAGCATCAGGTTCACTTGAATTTTGATCAGCTTCAGCCATAGGGGTTTCACTGGTTTACTAGAAGGAAGCACGCGAGTATATTAGAAATTAGGTGAAGACTTGCCTGAGCGAAGGCAGAACAATCATATGCACTCCAAGCATGGCTAGATCGCTGAACTACAAAAGCAACTGATTTTCAAATCCCGTGATAATTTTAAATGAATAATTATAGCCCTCTTCGAACATATGGGAAAGACTTGACTGGGATAGGTGGCAGAACAATCATATGCACATCAAGCACAGCTAGATCGCTGAACTGCAAGAGCAACTGATTTCCACATCATGTGCTAATTTTAAATTAATAACAAAAAATATAGAAAAATTCACTATAAATAACAGAAAAACTCCCAAACTGAAATCCCCCAGTATTTAATGTGCTGAAAGAACCAACAAAAAAAGCAATATAAGACAACCCTGAGAGATTGAGAAAGGGGGTGAAATAATTACGACACGGTTGAACAACGGTGTGTCCAGAAAAAAAAAATCGTAACCAAGGAAACACAGAAAGTTCAGCCTGCTTCGATCTAAATGGCTTTCCAAAGTTTAAGCTAAGAACCAAAAGTCCAATTGAAATCAAACAGTCCCTCAATAGATTAGATCGAAATAGATACAATCACAGACCTATTATCTGGAAAATTGAGCGCTACTCAACAAGGGAGCAACCCCCCCCCCAACCCAAACACCCAAACAAAAAGCTGCTTAAAGTTATCTGGGTTAAGGGAGAGCAACACAAACGAAAAATCGAGAGTGACTTTCGAGTTCGACTGGCGGAACAATGGTTAAAATTCTAGGGTTTGGGGATTGGAAGGACAAGGTAAGAGAAAGCTGAAGTATAAACATGTATGCTGAACTCGGGATGGGTTGGCCGGTTCAGAGCATCCCCCGCGATATCCTTGAGATGGTAATAATGCTTCGCACGTCATGTCTCCAACCTATTTATTAACTTTACAAGTCCAGCTAATTTTTAGAAGGTCTAAAAAACACCCCCCCGGCTAATTTTTTTTTTTTATCTGTCGAGTCGCCATTCTCCGTAATCACCAATGAAGGATAATTCAATATCAAATCTGAGAATAGAAAATAGGATAATAGGCATACGCACAAAGAGTTTATTTTGGTTTGCCTAAAAAATAAATAGCGGACGTACGCTTAGCTGCTATCACGTTCAAAAGGGCTCCTGAACTTTTTCAAATTGACATCAAATAATCATGAGGCAAAAACATCAAAATTTACCCAGATTTTACTGCATTGCAGGAAGAATTGGGGAAAGTAGAATCGGCTCAAAAGCAATTATCATTATCAGTATGTGCAGCAGAGAAATATTATGAACTGTAACAGTGGAAAAAATGAGCTCTACTAAGACCACTCAGTAGTGCCTCGTCATTATAACAACGTCACCCTTTATCTCATGGGTATCCAATGAAAAAATTATACATGTTCTCTCTAGTTATCTCTATAATAGGGAGCAGCACAAAAGAATTGGAATATTAACTCCCAACGGGTGCACATTATTGACAGGGTTCTACGCTGTTCATCCTTTCTTGGCATCAGCAACAGCTGCTTCTGATGCAGTATTAGCAGCAGCATTAGTTGCAGGAGCCATCAAATTGTCAAACTTCTCGGATTTTCCCAGAACAATTTCAATCTAAAAGGATCAATAAGAAGTTAGTGACCAACAAAATCACAGAATAAAATAAATAAAGGTCAGACGCCTTAGAACCCACCTTAGCCTTGTGCATCAGACGACCTTTATTCTCGTCCTTAATGCCAACCGTAGATGTCGAAACTTCTGTTCCATCCCATGATTAATTATTTAGCTACATTCATCATGTGTGTATAAACCAAACATTGGTAGCATGCTAAGAAGAAAGAAATAATACTCTTCTCAGTGGCGAGCCCATTGTTCTTCAAGATCTCCGCAATTGTGACGACTGTCGCGATAGCTACACACGAACACAAAAACTTAGTTCTGCTATTCTAGTTAAATTCAAAGAATCGAAATTATAAAAATGAAAGAAAAATCAAAAGTGCTGAATATATTGTTCGATTTCAGTTTCACAATCATCAAGGGAAATACAACAC
The DNA here is from genome assembly GCA_025593235.1 of Vachellia pachyceras. NCBI lineage: Eukaryota > Viridiplantae > Streptophyta > Magnoliopsida > Fabales > Fabaceae > Vachellia > Vachellia pachyceras. Next base: position 2,275 of record JANTPZ010009748.1, on the reverse strand, counting down.
TAATGCTGCACCAGCTAAATGCCATGATTTTGGATTTAGAAACTACGAGTAAGAGATAACCAATGGCAACAAACGGATTCAAATTTCCAGACTATGCAACTCTTGGTGGTGTTTTCTTCACAAACATACATAGATTAGAGATACTAATGGGAAATAGAATCTATCAGTCTATTGCACAACAGCATAAATCGTGCTGGCGTAAGTTAAAAAAAATGCATTTGACTGGGGAGCAAAAGAACAAGTAACTCCTTTTCCGATATCCCAGTTTGAAGATTAAAATCAAATCTGTGTGTTTTTCTTATAGGAAGATGAATATATCCCCTGTATGGACTGCCAAAATACAATTCGTACATTACCTTTTCAAAGAAGAAACATAAAATATATTCAAGGACAAACTAATGGCACATATATGTAAAATTCGGATAAAGAAGTACCCATCCCCAGTGCAGAGAGCTCAACCTCATTGTGCTGCTGCATGTACCTCTGCATCAAAGAAGATCCCATTTGGTCATCATAAGCACATCCAGGAAACTATGTACCCTCATAGGTTGTGTTTCATCTTTCCTTTCAAATATATCATCTATTCACAGTATTTACTACCAAGAATCGCGAATCCCCCACACCATTCAACAATCAGTAGCAAATAAACAAACAAAATAAATAAAGATTAAGAGCGAAGGGAAATATATAAAACATCAAAATGCATTTGTTGCAGATCCAAGAATCGACCACAAAAGGGGGAATCTACAAAGTTTAACCAGCAGGACGCCACAGATTCATAAGAAAGCAACAGCTGTTTCCTAAAGCAGAACCAACGGCCGTGGTTTTCATGGTTTTGAAAATGTTTACCCGCGGCGCAGTGTTTCTTTCTCTATCGTTTTTCTAAAACGTATTGCCTATCAACAATCAGAAGCCAAGAAATGCGATTCAAAGAGTCCAGCACAAATCATTCCAAACAACATACAAGAAATGTGCCAAAAACCTCAGATTTCAGAACAAGATTTCTTTTCTCCAGGAAATTCAAGCCTTCTTTTGCTCTTTATTTTTCCGAGGCCGCTGAAGGGACCGCATTTCTTACATAATATATAAAACAAGATGAGACAGAGACGGATACCTTAGCGAGATTGACGTAAAAGAAAAGCGGCTTCTTCGTGTTGGAAACCTGGATTCTGTTCTTCTTGGTGTTCTCAGTGTCTACATTTTCAGCGAGGGTCGTGATGCTTTTCTTCTCAGGGGCTTCAGCGTTTCCATTGACGGCGACAGGCGTCGCGTTTTTCTTGGGGGCTTCAGTGTTTCCATTCGCAGCAACGGTCGTCATTATGATCGTCCAACCCTGTCTTATCCCTGTTGCGATTTATGGTACGGAATTCTGCGGAGCGGGAAAAGGAACGAAAGGTTCAATCGGTAAACTAGGGGAAATCAGTTGGAGCCAGGCTTATGTAGAACGTGACTATTGGGATCGCAAAACGAGTGAGAAGTGGACACGTGGTGGCTTCAAATGGCAAGTGGACGCGGTAAAGTGTATTAGCAGTTGGGATTGAACCTAGTGAGAGGCCGAGTCCGTTATGAGGGGAGAGAAACTCTGCGTGGTGGTTATTTTTTTGAGTGGATTGACGAAAATAGCCTTCCTTCAAAGGCCTCTCAGCCCAAACCCTCAAATAAAAAGCTAGACCCGCAATTTTTGGGCCTGACCACCGACATCGACGCCCTTCCATCATGTTGTCTTGCTGACAAGGAAACCAAAAGCCAAAAGGCCATATTCTGTTTGTTTTTCTTTTAGAAAAAAAAAAGAAAACTCGGAATTATTTGCAAAAGGCCTACTGACTGGCTAACTGGACTTGTTTATAACAATGTTTATAGAGGTTAAACGCACGTTCAACAGTATTTTTTTTTCAAAACAAGATAATAGCTTCCATATATTTACCTCGACTTACGTAAAAGTACTTCTCTACTGCATTTACAGGCGAGCCCACTACCATATGCAAAACGGCATATTTTTAATGTGAGCAGGATGGATTGGATATTATTGAGGAGTGGTTAATTAAACGAAGGATAAAGATGGAAGCTGACCATCCCAAACTAGGATGTAGGGCTAAAGATGGAGGGGTGGATCGAAGTAGAGGGAGAAGGGGGAGGGGGTTTTAATGTTGACCTTAATAAGGAATGGTTAGAAACGATGCATGAAAGTGATTCATGCATGTGTGCCGTTGCGTGCATGCTTCGGACCCATAAGTTGTTGGTGGCGCTCGTGCTGGTCCTGCTGTGTGAATCCCCC
>JANTPZ010009744.1:0-11678 GCA_025593235.1 Vachellia pachyceras | reverse complement strand
GAGTAGCCATTTTGTAGGTTATATCGCTTGGTCAATGCGCCCTTGTGTGACCTAACTCTTCTAGATTTATGATAGGTCCACATTAAGAGCGACTCTTTTCGTAACTTCAGACTTGAGATAGCAAGCTTCTGCCCCATACTCATTTTAATTTGCCTTGGCTGTCAATTGACCTCCTCATGTTCTAATGAAAAATGTGTTATAAAATGAATCTAAGAATAGTGCTATTCTGAACTTCTATTTTTGCTTCATCTCAATGGTTTATGAAATTTCAACGCACCGTGAAGGGTGAAGAACTTTGTAGGCCGGAACTCGAACACCTTCAACGCTAGGAGATTTTGGAGCTTCCTTGGCTGCAAAAATGGGGTCACTCTAATTCAAGTTTTTATCACCTGTGTTAATGGCGAAGGGCTTTGATGAGGAAAGCAAGCAGATTCCATTGTTGCTGGGGCTGTAGAGATGAAGTGAAGATGGGTTCGTTGGAGATGCTCTGGGAGGATTTTTAAACTTTTAAGTTAGAAGAACATTTTGGTATTTTCATAAAAATTATATCTTATTTCCATAGTATACCAAACGTAATTTTAAGCTCCATATATATATATATATATCTATATGCATTTTTATATTTATCAAAATCAATTCCAACGTATCAAATGGACCCTTAAATAAGATAATTGTGGATTTGATTAGTGGGATCTTCATTTATAGCCATTGGATGAGGAGATTATGTGAAGTGAAAGTGGAAGAAAGTTCTGACTCAATTCAATGGATAATTGCTGGATAAGCACAAATAGAATGGATCTCCATGACATGAAAACAAGCAGTATGACTCGTATGCTTTTAATGAACAATCTTAGTTCTAAATATAAGATTCATTTTTTATATTTATCATTATTTCTACCTTTAATGAAGTCATAATTGACTTTTTTAGATGGATTAATGAAACTAAATAAATAAGATATTTATCATTCTTTAAAAAATGTATAATTTAAAATAGTTTATTTAATTTTTTTTAATGTCTCGAGAAACTCTATCATGCTTATATTAAACTCTAAAGGGAACATATAATTAAGCTCCCCTATGAGTATTACTAAAAAGATTCTTCCTCTTCCTCTATGATTTGTCAATTTCCTTTTTTTTTTCTGTAGTGTAACTGTTTTGGTAAAAAGGGGAATAGTGAGAATATTTCCCTTTGTAGGTCATGAAATAATCAATAAAAGAATGAATAATCTTATATTTAAAACGACTGTTGAACTAAAAAAAATAGAATATGTCAAAGGTTTACTAGATTTTGAAAAAAAAATGTCTACAATCCACTTACTGGGCTTGACGAGGTCAGGTGAAACCCATCACATGCGTTCCAAGTGGCCCTAATGAGCGAAGGGTTACTTCACAAGCCAATAAAGCTGAATTTAACTGACGTCATCCCAAAATAAAGTACGGTCCACACGTACAACAATTGGCAAACCCTTTTCTAAAAAAAAAAATGCAAGAGAAATTGTAAGACTGGGGTGGGTGGGTTGACTTCGATCCTCTCGTTTTTTCTGTTGGTGCTCTTTAACTGCCAGTGCTGAAGAGGCGCTGTTAATGGTGTACTTGTTTAGTTTCTTATGTTGCAGTACAAGTGCCCCTTCTAAGGCCACGCGTCCATCTATATGTACCAAGGAGCCCACTGTTTGACTCGACGAAGGAAGGGCACCAATGCGAGCCACAAACAAAGAAAGGAAGGAATGGAACCCACCCTGTCTGATTTTATTAAAACGCTTAAAAATTATGTTTTGAGATAAAAACCCATTTTATAAATTTAATTCTATAAACCATAAATTACATTGAAAAAAAGAAACTTTCAAAATCAATCTAAATAAGCCCATGATGTTATTAACATCACCCTATTGAAAACCACCATCAAGATAGTAATATAGGGGCTAGTGATTTAGAGACCAATCTAAAACCATTTCAATCAAGATTAGTCTAAGAATAGATATAATATCCGTGCATAAAAAAATATAGTACAACAAAACAGAGTCATTAAGGCGTGAATATATTAAGTTGTTAGTGTTTTTTAGAAAATTGTTATCAGATTGAGTGAGAAAAATAATTTCCGACAACTTTCAGTGTTTTGTTAGTGCAACAACTTTCGTTTGTCATCCGTAGATCTTTAGAACTTGATATATATTATTTCATTGCTTGGAACCTGAGTGCGATTCTCCATTATTTTCTTGGTTTTTTTAATCTCAAAGACCATGTTATTTTAGGTTTGGAAAGGGAAAAAAATAAACCGAACTTGGTTAACTACTCACCCAAAACTCATAATCGGAGAATTTATTTGTTAATCTTATTAGCGGCTGAATCAGCCGGCTTTTCATACTACAATTAAAATGAAAGTGTTCCTTTCACCTCAATGTTTTCTTCAATTCCTATGGCAAAAAAAAAAAAAAGGTCTCATCAATGTTTTCTTGAACACACTGAAGTTCCATGTAGTGAGTGTCATTAATGAACTCGCCTCTTGTCTCTTTTAACAGTATATGACGTTGGAGATCAGTTATCTCCCTGTAATATTTGACTAGTCTTCTAACTGTTTCCAATTTCCATAAAAGCTGAATTGAGTCCCCTTTAGGTTCGAGACATGTTCAAATGTTATCCTCTGATAACGACGTTGGATGGGCAAAGTCAAGTCTTCCCCCAATAATATGCCTACGAGATAATGCGAAATAAATATACTAAAAAAGCAGAAAAAAAGGAATTAAAAGCAAACGAGACACGTAATGTAATGGAATGGAATGGAGGAGGAGCGCGTAAAGGAAGAAAACTAAAGAGAAAGAGCCGTCAGGCGACGAGGAGGGGACCCACAAAGGGGAATCAATTTGCTTTTTTCATACTAAAGAGATAAGTATGATATTCATTATTCAGTTCATAGATATATACAGGAAAAATAAAAGGCGCTCTTCCCCTAACCGCCCATTTCGTGGGTACTTTCGCCCACGCGTTCCATGTGGACCTTTATTTCCAAATCATCATATGCACTCTTTCCTTAACTAAACCGAAACCATCCGCCAAAACAAAAACTAAACCAAATCCATTACTCCACCCAATGTCCGTTTGGGATTAAAGTTAAGAACTAATTGAGGTAAATATGTAAAAAAGCTATCTCATTAACGAACCTTTAAACTTATTATGCATAATACAAAACGATCCAATAAATTCATTCCTCGCCTCTTCTTCAATTGTCACCCACATTTTTTCCTTAATGTGCACTTTATAAGGAGAATTATTTCTTTAGTTAAAAGATACAGTTAGTGGTATTTTATTTATGATGGCATCATAAGGAAGGATCTGTGAAGCGGGACAACCGATTAATAAAAACAAATAGATCTACGGTGGTTTAAATATGAGCATCTAAAAATAATTTTGTTTCGATTTACGTGTTGATAAATAATCGATGGAGTATCGTTATTTTCTAAACCCACAAAGCACAAAAAATAGAACAAGGCCAAACTCATTTCATCTGTAACAAATTTTACAAAGATTTACAATATCGTTTCTTCCTTTCTTTGGTTTTCACCCTTGACGTACCAAAACGTACGTGAGTTTTGTATCTGCTTGAAAACATAAAATGCGATTCATACGAATGGGCAGCTCACGGTGAGTGGTGGGGCTTAGGCTGAGATCTCCGACGCACGATCAGCGGCGGTGCCGGATCTTGTTTGCCGCAAAAGCTCTATCAGTGTCTCCGCCTGTCCGCACGTACACAAACAATAAGCGACAAAAATCCAACACGCTATCCGTAACAATTATTACTGTTTAAAAATACACTAACATCACCCCTAAAAGCTTTGCCAATCTTTTCACCATAAAAATATTTTTTAAAGGAATTTGTAATTATTGGATGTAGACTAAATATGGGGCAAAATCGGAAACTAAAATAATTAAAAGGGTGTTAGACTTTAGATTAATTTATTTTAAATGACTTTATATAATTTATTTTTAATTGAATATGCGTTTTCAAAAGCAAGTGCATCCGGAAGTGCCACGTCAGCACTGACCGGAGCAATGGCACGATTGATGACCGGGTAATGTTACGTCACGAACCTTATGCTTGGCGCTGGTGGCGCCGGACTGCGACAGAGCCACCAACGGTGGAATCGCTCCTTCGCGAGCCACCATAGTGCGGTAGGTCGTGTTGTCCTCGCAAATCTGCAATAGTATAACCACTACTATTTGCTTCTGTCTCTGCGACCCCACCTCTAGGATTTCCACCAGCACCGGAATTCCTCCTTCCTCCACCAACGCCGTTCTCGCCTCCGGCACCGACACCAGAACGCTCAACACGTACGCTGACTTATCCACCATGTTTGATCCAAAATCAGCCATTAATTCGACTAACGGCTTCATTATCCCGGCTTGCACCGCTCTTATTTTATTCTCCTTCACCGAACAGAGGGAGTACAGAGCCGTCGAGGCATCCTTTTTCCCCCGGAAACTGCCGCTCTCTAGAAGGTTCACTAGCAGCGGAATGGCTCGCGATCTTCCGATTGCGACCTTGTTCTGTTCTATATGCGAAAGGCGAAGGAGAGCACATGCCGCGTTCTCTTTTGCCGTCGATGTCCCTGTCTCGAGTGCTCGAACCAGAGGCTTTATCGCTCCCGAGGAAACTATAAGCTCCTTACTCTCATCGCACAGTGAGAGATTCAAAATCGTTGTGACACCGTACTCTTGGAGTTGTAGGTCAGGCGAGGACATGAGCGAAATCAACGGCCTAATAGCGCCGGCTTTGGCGATTCTAAGGCGGTTTTCCGGCTTGTTCTTGGCCAGTAGTCTAATCTCCATGGCGGCTTGCTTCTGATCGTCAATCGAAGAAGACTGGAGATCGTTCACCAGCTGAGCGATAAAATCATCGGAATTGTCGGACGCACAAGCAATCAGTAGGTGTCGGCTCAGAGAAGAAGCGGTGGGGAATTCACCGGATCTGTCACTGTTGCACTCGCTGAAAGCAGAGGAGGAATGATCATTGATGCTCAATTCGCTTACACTCCTTCCCATGTATGTGAAATTCACTGGACTCTCCGTCCCCATGAGCCTCCTCGGGGTTGGAACTACGAGCGGCGATCGATGGTGGGAACGGGAAACCCCCAAGGAATCTGTTGGGTAAGGTTCGAGAGGAGACAGAGAGAGGGAAGGGGTTGCTAAATACATGGGATGGGAATAGAGATAACGTTGTATAATGGTGTTACCTCCGATGGGTATGGGCTGGCACGTGCAGGTATTCAATATTAACCGTGCCGGGTTATCGTGGGGCAAGCACGTGTGATGTGTCTTTTAAGAGTTTGCCGAGGATTGTTTTGGGGAATTACGTGTGCTACAGTGACAGTGGTAGTACTGCGACTCATGTAATATGCGTCCTGGGAGTGGGACTCGTGGCAGTTGGTTTCGTTTTACAATTTTAAAAAGGGACTGCTTGGTGTCACGGTCCACTCTAGAGAACCCTAGAATTCTCTAGAGATCTCTTGTATATACTAGCCATTCTAGAATTCTCCACACATTTTTCACATGCTTGAATTCAATGTGTAAATATCTAGATATTTCAAGGGAGAGTTCTAGAAGATGATTTTAGGCCGTAGGATCGATTCGATCCCAACCGTCCATTAAGGAGGTGGGAATAGTAAGGAGGTGGGAGTTTGCCTATAAATACCCCACCCCTCTTCATTTGTAATCAATCAAGCAATTGTGAGCAATATACAAGCATTCTCCCAAGCTTCCATCTCTCAAGTTCTCTCTAAGTCTTTCCTTAGTTCTTACGAGCTAAGTCTTAAACTTGTAGGCTTACTAGTAAAGTTCTGAGCGAGTGTTTGAGCAATCTTTGCTAGGCCGCACGGAGCTTTCATCAGGTAAATTACTAAGCCCGTGACATTGGGTACTACGGCATAGACTGTTTCTTTTCTGTAGCTGTATGCCACGTGGATTCCAGGCTTGAAAATGTTTGCTTGTTTCTCACCCTTTGTTAACGCCGATGCACTTGCCCGCACTTGCTCTGTTCTCACCACCCGATCTCATCCATCATGGAAAGCCAAGTTGAACACTGCTTCCCTTCACCTTATTATTCCAGAACCCCTCCTCATGCTTGTGAAGGCCGAGTTTGCATCTCCTACTCACTTTCACTGCGGTCAAACTCGGTGAACTCGAGCCCACGCCTCATAATGCCTCCAAGCACGCCCTCGTGAATGAAAACCACAGGTAAAGAAAGCCTCACCGCTAGTACCAACATGGCTTGTTTTACTTCTGTAGAGCAGTGGTAGACTCAGGACTTTAACTCAGAAGTATAAATTTGAAATCATCAAAGAGAAACAACCATGCAACACAAACCCAGCACGGTGTGGTGGACAGTAGACAGTGTCGATGAGGATGACTAGACGGTGGACCAACGGCCGGATACACGTAACTTCACATATTGCAAGGGTTTCAGAATTTGAACGGCCGAACGAGATGAATATGATGAATTACCCCCTTTTCTTTTTTGGAAATTTTCAGTAGTTTTACTTATTATTCCATTTTCTGCATTTTTGCCATTTTTTATTTGAAACTTCATATGCCCCTTTTGCCCCTCAATTGCAGCACTTTCTTCCCTCTATGTCCTCATAAAAAATTATTTTATTTGGCTTATTTTTTGTATATTTTAAAAAGATTTTGGCCTGAAATTTAGTGGGTTCAAGATAAGTGAAACTTATTCTTATTATATTTTGAGAAGAATTTGAGCAAAAATTTAGTGGGTTCAAAATTAACAAATGAGTGGATGCAAAATAAATCACATCGTATTAATATATTGATTTTTTTGGAAGCCAGGGGTGCGGCTAAACCTATTGGCTTATACGTAGGTTCGCCTATGTTGCAGGCTATGTTTGAGATATTTGTGAATCTATGAAAGCACATTCAATTAAGTTGAAATAAAATTTCTCCCACATATTTACTTTATAGACCGTAAATCATATTGGACAAGCAGCTTCTACTGTTAATCTAAACTTACACATAATTAGGACACTATGTATGATGTTCTCATGGTACAACTCCTCATCATGTTCTTTGCGTGTGAGTGTAGCAAGCATAGAAGCATTACTCCATGTCTTCAATATAATATAAAAGAGAATTGATTTTTTAAATATTAATAAAGTTAAATAAATTATTTTAAAGTATTTTTATTTATAATTTTTAAAGTGGCTTTTCTAATATATAATCTAATAATATATATTAATAAATACTTTTACCTAAGTTATTTGACTTCAATAATATCCAATCAAATGACTATTGTATTAATAATTGGATGAACTATCACACACAGAGTTATTTATCGGGTATTTCATTTCCAACTCTACTATAATAATGGCGATTGCTTTCGGTTCGTAGTCCATAGTGGTTGTTTGGCTTGAACGTGCTATCGATTACTCGCTCGCTAAGCCAATTTGTGTTCTCATTTTTCGATTTCCATTTCAACTGCAGTTAACGATGGCTGTAGATTATGATGGCTGTTGTTGATGTTGCAATTAGAACTTTTTATTGAACAATGGATACAGATTGCAAGTCTCTTTTATTTGAAAAGAAAGTTGTAATTAAAACTTTACTCCTTATGAGTTTCTTTTACACTATTTGCATCAGACTCGTTCAGGTGAAACATGGCATTTTTTGAGGATATGAACAAATGAAAGTGATATCCTCAACAATGACAATAATTAAGGTCTATCATAATAGTTAGTGCTATAAATTAAATAGAATCAAATGATTTTGATGCTTCCCAGTGATTACTGCAATAAAAGAGAAATTTTTTTAATTGTTGCATTCATCTCGTGGAATCTGGATGATTCTCCCTGGGTTCTTCCAATACATTACACACCGAGAGTTGACATTAGTTAGGTTGAGGATAAATTCTTGAATCATTTGGAAGTTCTTAATAGTTTCATGCAAAATTTTAGAGGATTTAAATCCCTCAATATGTGGAAATAAGTTACAGTACATGTTAGAAATATAATTTCCAGTGTTGATGATGATCAAGCAAAAAATTAGATATATTAGCCTCGTTTGACATTTCTAACGAATTAAAAAACCTATTTAATAATAATTTTTTGTAAATCGAGATAATCTCCTTTATATATTTACTTCAACTTATGTAAAAACACTTTTCTGTTGCACTCTCAAGCGGCCTTACTACTATGGCACGATGGTTCTATTCTTGTGGTTTAGGACGACTTGGAAAAACAACAATTATAGACTAAAAACATGTACATGCAAAATCTCTGCCCAGCCCGCGGAGGGAGGAGGGTTTTAGAAGCCCTGCATAAACCCCAAATCGGTTTTCCTAAACCCTTGAGCCCTCTACTGTACGGACTCTCTCACTCTCTGCAGAGATGTCTGGCAAGGGACCTGGACTCTTCTCGGGCATAGGCGAGGAATGTAGAGGTAATTCTCAGGGTCCTTTTCCTTTTTTGTTTTAGCGCTTATCGTCCCTTATCTGTTTGGCTTCGCAGATCTCCTCAACAAGGATTTCACCTCCGACCAAAGGATCACCATAAACTCGTCCAGCGGTAATGTTCTGGTGCGTTTATTTCATTTCCGATCTCGATTCCAAACTTTCTATATCTACTTCTTGTTCGGATGAATTCGTCGTTTATCGATCTCTGTACAGATGAATACACGAACTGCTTTATCATTGATTCCCGACTTAATGGGAAGAGAAAACTGTTTAATGTGGGAATTCTTCGTTTAGTTCCATATTTTATCTTGTTCTATGAGCCCTACCTCCAATACTTGTTTCCTGATATTGGGAGTTTTGATGAATAGATCTGCCTAGTATTCATAAACACATGGCATATCAGTTCCACTCCTTATGTTGTTTTTGTTAAACTATACAATTGGATTCGTGCTTTAAAACTAATTGATTCTAGATTTCTGTGAACCCAGTTGGTTAAATGACCATTTCCTTTACGAGTAACCTTATAAGAGGGTGATTCGTCTTCTTTATAAAGGCAGGGGACTAATTTTCGAATTTATTTGCAACTATGTTTGTTCATTTCCCTTTTCCATATTTCATTTATGATGAATATTAGTAATGCCCTCGAACATCAGGACTTGAACTCCACTTTGGTGAATAATGGACGACTTTCTTCTGGGAACGTGGCTGCAAAATTTATGTGCGATAATAGCACAGTTGATGTCAAAGTTGATACTGAATCTAAGGTATCTTCCTAGCTTCTATTTCATTAATTTCGAAGTTTAAGATATATTTTCAGAGCTTTTCTTGATAGCAAATGAATTTATTTGGCAAGGTTTTGACGACAGTCACAATACCAGATCTTGTGCATTCTACAAAAACCATAGCTTCAATCCAACTGCCTGATTACAGCTCAAGCAAGGTACTATAATATGATTGAGGTGCAAATTTTGACTGAGACGTGCCATATCTTTGATAAATTATAATCGTGCCTTTAAGCAGTTGGAAGTACAGTATCTTCATGACCACGTGGCTTTTACTACTGCTGTTGGTCTAAACCAGTCCCCTGCTGTTGATTTTTCTGCAACAATTGGAACACCCAGCATTGCCTTCGGAGCAGAAATGAGCTTCTTGACTGCTACTGGAAAGTTTTCAAAGTACAATGCGGGGGTGAGCTTGACGAAGCCTAATACCAATGCATCGGTGATTCTGTAAGTACTTGAGGTGTTTTAATGATTGAGTGTCCAACTAGCACACAATTAAAATATCTATTTTATTGAATAAATGAGACGAACCTTTTATGAAGCGTTCCAAGAGTTTGAAGAATTATTACTTAAATTGATTCATAGTGGATTTTTTTTTGGGCATGAATCAGCAAATGTTAAGCTTTTTTTTTTAAATTTATTTTAAAACTACTTGGTGAGATCATAAGTTTCTTCACTTTTTCAGTGCTGACAAGGGAGACTCCTTGAGGGCATTGTACTTGCAACATCTTGATCAATTAAACGGGGGAGCTGTTGTAGGAGAGATTAACCGAAGATTTTCTACAAATGAGAACACATTGACGGTCGGATGTTCCTATGTAATCAATGGTCAGACGTATGTTAAAGCAAAGCTGAACAACCACGGCAATCTTACGGCACTTTTGAAGCATGAGGTTATTCCCAAGTCATTCTTGACAATCTCTGGCGCCTTTCAAACCCAAGCCTTGGAGAGGAGTCCCAAGTTTGGTTTAGCACTGGCGCTCAAGCCTTGAAACAGTTATACAGATTCATTAATAGGTATAATACTTCAACAATATTCTCACTTTTCCCTTGAATTAGAAAGTGTAAGAAATTTAGAATATAGATGTCCCTGCTTCATACTATTTTTGAAGCGATTGATTCAAGTTGAGACCAGAGAAGTTTCTCTTAATGGATTTGCGCTATTGGCAGTGTGATTTAAAATCTATTGGAAAAGAAAGTGTAATCAATTATTTATTGACTGTTGATTTATTGTATGAACTTTCCAAATTCTCACGTCGTGTCTTCAATTATATGGATACTTGTATGCTGCCTCATACATACACCGTCTTCGAGACATTTGGAATTTATCTCTGATAACTCATTATTTCCCGGTGATTATTGTCTGAAATTTCCAAATTTCGTCGCCAGATTTCCAACTACATGTGCACTTTCATGTGCTGCCTCGTAGTGTCTGTCTTGATAAACTCACGGAATATATCACTAATAGTGAATAACTCGTCTTGCAATTAGTATGACTTGCTTGAAAGGAATTTGTTTTGAGTGTTTAATCTCAAGAAGAATAATGAAAGGTCACTATTCAAGGATTTAATGAAAGGGTTTCTTCAGATGATCAGACAAATAAAAAAGGAATAGTTTCATAGGCTAAATTATTATTATTATTATTATTAGTTTTCTAAATAAGTTGTTTCTGTGAGCCAGTATTCAAAGAAAGTGATAGAAAAATCAGCGGGAGCCATGGGGCGCCTTCTGGACATGATCCAAGTGTAAGCTTCAAATCTTGTAAATATATGCTATACTGGATTTGTAAACGATACTCCCCCGTCCTTTTAACAAGGAACATTTTCTCGCGGATCAATTTTATAAGTAACACATTTTTGTTCAAGAATTTAATTTTTTTTTCCAATCTTACTCCCCATTATTTATGTTTTCATTACTTTTCTTTACTCATTCTTTTTTCTCTCTTTTACCATTTATTCTCTCCTTCATTCATCCTTTCTGTAAATAAAAATATACTTAAAAGAAAAATTACCTCTTATATATTTATTATTTTTAGTTAATTTTAATCAACGGTTTGTTTACATTGCGTGATCTGGCAGTTGTTAATTTGTTATTTATATAAAATACCCCGAGGAGTACTATTTTAAAAGAGATAAGATTTGACTAAATGACAGCCGGCAATGTTTCTTTCATTGTGTGTGTTTGGTATAGCGTTTGGGAGCCCATAAGTACGTTGCACAGTTGCATAAGCACGATTCATCTCCTGTTCAATTTTTGGGTCCGTTTGGCAAGTCTGATCGGTGTAAGCCGCTTGTGCGCAGAAGTTACTTCTGCCGAGAAGCCACAAATCAAAGCTTATTTACCTATCGCTGCAGCTCGTGCCTCTACCCGTGCTCACCGTACTGGTTCCCTTCATCTGCATTTAATTCACCTATTGCATGCATTAATCTTCCTAACCGTTATTC
>JANTPZ010009743.1:0-10612 GCA_025593235.1 Vachellia pachyceras | reverse complement strand
GGGAAGATCCCAATGAGAGGCCTGATATGGGAGATGTTGAAGTCCAACTCGAAAGTCTTTTGCAGTTGCAAGAGGAAGCAGATACGAACCGTGCTTCATAAGCTTTGTTGATTTGATTGATCTTCTTTGTTTGAATCTTTTATGTTGATTAGCATATTCCAATTTCTATATGTACACTTTGTTAATTAGTTGTTAAAATGTCTATGTAGACTTGTAGATCCACTTTCGGTTATAGATGCAAGATTTATATGCAACTCAAGACTTGTGTATTATCAACGTAGATGCAAGATATTACATCGTTCTCAGAAACAACACCTTTAAATTCAAAAAAATGTTAGTAACATCCTCAATTTTCTTCCCAAGAAATGCTGGCCCTGTTTAAGATATCAGCAGTTTTGGATGAAATCAGAATCATAACGGTAGATTTCAGCTGGCTGCTCAAACAGAAACTTAGCCCGGGAGCACACAGGAATGGAGATTTAACCATACTTGCAATGGAAGGACTGGTAGTAAATCTGTCTAAACATAAAAGTAAAAAGCTTGTTAAGTTGTTATAACTTCAGATCACAACTCTTACTTCTATATATAATTAAAATTTTACACTCTCAATCAATGCAAGTCTTTTTATAGGTCCTAGAAAAATGGTCCATCCCATATATCTTAGGTTGTTGTTGTACAATAAAAAAAACAGAGAACATAGATTAAGAAGACAAACCTAGCATTGCAATCTGGGATAACATCTCAGCTTCAAGAAACTGTCTATTTATTCTATAGGTTTTGAAGTGACTGTGAACTGCTGCTATATATTGTCAAGTCTAGTAAGTACAATATATGCCAATTAAGTAATTCAGCTTCGAAGAATCAAGCATAAACTACTAATTAACTACGTATCAGGGGTTGAATCGCATCAATGGCCAACCCAAAGGCCACCCATCGAGAGGGGCTCAATGTACAAGAACGATATCCTATTCATGTTCCAGCTACACCCCCCCCCCCAGTGTGGTGTCTTTTCTTCGATTTTCCGATGATCATAACGAAATGCTTTTGGTCTATGACTACGCCCCAAATGGATCACTCTATCGCCAACTTTACGGAATAGGGAGCAGGTCACCGACACCGTCGTGGAAGAAGAGGCTAGAGATCAGCATCGGGGTGGAGCGTGGATTACACTACCTTCACTCCGGAACCAGACGCGCTTCATCATTCATCGCAGTATTGATGAGGCTGAAATTTTTTTTCTCATTTACAGTTAGTGTAGTCAAGAAGGTGCGTATGAGGGAATTATTGATGAGCGTTTAGTGGGAGAAATAGGAGGAGGAGTGTAGGAGATTATACACGGGCATCACAGAGAGTGGCTTGAGGGAAGATCCAAATGAGAGGCCTGACATGGGAGATGTTGAAGTCCAACTGGAAAGCCTGCTGCGACTGCAAGAGGAAGCAGCTGATGATACCAACCAACCAAGCTTCCTTGATTTCATGATCTCTCTTCTCGTTTCAATCTTTCATGTTGATTAGTAGATTCCTTTGATTCAACCTCTCAGACTTTGTTTCTACATTTTTGCGCCGTTTCTCGATTTGTGTGTGTGTGATCCTTAAGCAAGGGGCGTACTAATCTTCTCTATATCACGGAGGGACTCTATTTCTATATTATTACCAGTTCTCTTCCTGCCCGTCATTGTTTCTTGTAAATATGAACATAGCCTTTTGTTGATAGTGCTACCTCCCTAAAACAAGTTGTTTTTTACGGGCATGCAAACTATTTATTTATATATATATATATAATTAAATTATATATTTTAATTTATAAGTCAGAAAAATTAATTTAAAGAAAAAAATAGGTACAAAAATTTTTAAATAACATAATTAATTTCCTTCATCTCCCAATAAAAATTAATTAAATTTTATATTAAAGACGTGAAAGTATATTAGTAGTAAACAAGATTTTACTGCACTCAATTACCAAATCACGCAAGTATTTGGCTAATATTACATGGCATGCCTGCTCATCTCATGTTTACCACGTTTTTCCTAAGTATAAATTACTTGTAAAGAAAAAATTCAGTCACAAACAAATGAAAACATTTTTTTTTCAATTTTACGCCTATTTAATTTATATAAAGAGTAATTTGTAAATCTACATGAGCAGACAAAAGTTTTAATACGAGTTTCTTAATTTAATCAACTAAATTAAAGAGAAGATAGTATAAAATTAACATTAGTGGCTGGCCTGGCAGTAGTTGACTAGATGTGACCCATCCACGTTGGAGTTGACTCAAGCCTAAAATTCTAATGTTGGAGTCTACAAAGTACAAAGTGCGTGTGAATATTAAATCACATTTGAGCCGACGCGACTGGCAAATGGGAATGGCAATGCTTCTCAAGTGCATTGGAGGTTCCTCTGCTTCAACCTCTGCGAAACAAGCTCCCACAGGTATCGGAGAGAATCTCTGCCATCGTTTTACTCTTTCCCAACTTCGAAAATCGACCGACGACTTTGACGGAAGCCGGATTATCGGTGAGGGGCCCTACGGTGCGGTCTACAGGGCCTCCATCTCCATCAACGGCCAATTCAAAGATATTGCACTGAAGCGGCTCCGACGACCAGAGCCCTACGGGATCTCACTGTATAAGAAGGAAATAATATTTATGTGCCAGCTACGCCACCCCAATCTGGTTTCTTTTCTTGGCTTTTGCGACGAGCGTAACGAAATGATTTTGGTCTATGACTACGCCCGAAAAGAATCGCTCTATCGGCAACTTCACGGCGTGGAAGGCAAGCCACCGCCAACAGTCTCATGGAAGAAGAGGCTAGAGATCAGTATAGGGGTGGCGCGTGGATTGCACTACCTTCACTCTGGAACCAAACGCACCATCATTCACCGGACCACGTCAACGGGGAACATTATTTTGGACGAGAATTGGGTTCCCAAACTCTCATTTTTCGGGATGTCTGTGAAAGGAGCCAAGTTTTCAGATAAGGAAGTGAAGCACATAGAAGTGGAAGGCGCTGTAGGTACTGTGGGATACATAGCTCCCGAGTGCTTCTCGCCTGCCCCTAACATCACGCATAAATGTGACGTCTATTCTTTTGGAGCCGTTTTGATTGAACTGATCTGCGGAAAGCCTCCACACCAAGTCATGAGTCTGCATAAGGTTGGGGATCTTAAGGAAGTACTTAATTTGGCAGAAACAGGAAAAGCTGAGGGAAAAATTACTGATGAGCGTTTGGAAGGTGAAGTAGAAGCAGAGTGTTGGAAACTGTATATGGACATTACAGAGAGTTGCTTGAGCGAAGATCCCAACGAGAGGCCTGACATGGGAGATGTTGAAGTCCAACTTGAACATCTTTTGCATCTACAGGAGGAAGCAGATGCCAACCATACCCCTCATGCTTTCTTCATTTGATTTCTCTTTTATCTTTCTATTTTAAATTAATTTATTTTAAATGATTTTACAATGTTACAAGTAAATGCTTTTTTGAGTCCTCCTTGAAGGTTTACCAAACAAGTAGACCTCTCGTACGCCACTTCCTTCTCAAGTCATGTCTTGGACATGATTGGGTTGTTGCTTGCAAATAAGAAGCATAATTTCTTATTCATTGTATATTACATAACAAGATTTTACTCCCAAATCAATCAAACATGTACTAGGCTAATATTGCGCCGCATGCCTGCTTAGATGTAATAGCTATTCGCATGGGGAATAAATTACATCGGTTATCGGAATACCAGCACCACAACAAATGATTTCTGGCTTGAGCTCAGACGAATGTGTACATATGATGTGAACTTCTTAATTTGATTAATTTAAGACGGGAGAAATAAAATTAACATTAGTGAATGTAGTCGTGACCTATGAAATGTTGGTGTATATTTATTGGAGTCTACAAAGCAGTGTAATGACATCAAAGTATGAAGCAATGCCATTGAGAACAGGGAGTCAAGCTAGCTATCCAACGGTTTTCTCTTTCCCAACTTGAAGAATCAACCATATGAATCCTTGCCATCCTGGTCAGCATCCTCGGCGTGGGATTGTTTTAAGAGGGTAAAATGGTGCTTTCATGGAATTAGGAACTGGATTCCACAGGAGGAGGCATGGAACTCAGTTCCATCGTTTTTTAAGAAACTGAGTTCCACGGGAAACCTGATTCTCACCTACGAAATACTGATTCCACTTCCACTTTTCTCCCTCCAATTCCCGGCTTCCAAATGAGGCATTAGTCGTCAAGAATGAAATCCTAATGATGTATGAGTACATCCCAAATGGATCCCTCTGACAAAATTGTTAGGAGGGATAGCAACCCACCAACACTCTCGTGTAAGAAAAATAGCACCAGAGAGTGTTGTTGATTGTACATTGACATTGCAGGGACACCTCACTCTACCTCCATGATACACAAACAGGTTTCTGCGTAGCTGCTCTAAGCTCCAAGCAGAAATAGCTAGATTTATACATCTCAACACTTATGAGATAATGGAAGATTGAAACTGAACAAATGCGTAAATAGCACAAGCCAATCGGCCACCCAGGTACAGAGGCATCCATATATTCGATCTACAAAATATTACATCGTTCACAAGAACAACTAATGACCTTCAAACACAAAAATTGTTGACATCCGCAGTTATTCACATGAAATGCTGGCCTTGTTTAAGACAGCAGCAGCAGTATCAGTTTTAGATGTGATTGGAAAGGTAGATTTCAACTGGCTGCTGAAAAATAAATTTACTAGGTAGCAGGCATGCTGTTTTACCATACTCCATGGAAGGAATGGTAGTAAATCTGTCCAAACAAAAAGTAAATAACCTGCTAAGCGGTTATAGCTTCAAATCACAGCACTTGCTGCACATAGAATAAACATTTTCTATTCTCAATTAATACAAATCATTTTACAGGTCAGACAAAGATGCTCCCACATTTATTGCTGTCGTATAATGAAAAAAGAACATAGATTATCAATAATAGAAGACAACCTAACATGCAATCTGGGATAACATCTCAACATCAAGAAACTATTTATTTATTCAATCTATAGGTTTCGAAGTGACAGTGAACTGCTATTGCTAAGGCTAACTACACTTAGAAATCAAACGGCCTTAAAGTGCAAGCTCAAAATATATGCCAAATAATTCAGCACATAAGTATCAAGTATATACTACCAATTATATATAACAAATAACAATACGACGTATCAACTTTCACAATAAGCACAAAATCACACTACTTCCCAGTATAGCGTTTGATATGTCTTGGTTGAGAAAAGTGTGAATAATTAAGTCTTACAGATTAGATGGTTACGATTTTACAGTTGTCTTGAAGCCTGTTAGCCATTTTCATATCCTCATCTGCAGAAGTTTGTTAGCCATTTTCATATCCTCATCTGCAGAAGTTTATTTTGTTGTGAGTCTCTGGTTTCAAATTATCATATACAACGGAAAGGAGGGGGCAGCCACCTGCTACTGTATGGTGTGTGTGTGTGTACGCGGTTGCGTGCAAGTCTTCTCATTCATTACATTAACTTTTAACCCTATATTTCAGCAATGTTAAGTCAATGGTTCATGCTACGTGCCACCGTCTAATATCAAGATACTTCATTACAAACGTAACATAATCATGACACAAAAAACAAACAAATCATGTTTCCTCTTTCATAGATATAAATATAAGTTTTGTCTTCATTCAATTTGCTACACCCTCTGGTCTCCTTTACTATAAATTGTCAAACATAATCTTGATTTCATAGCAGACAATATATGCCAAGCATATCGTTCATAATCTTCTATCAATCAGCACCTGAACACACAGTAAAAATAGCCGCACAGATCATGATAAACTAATTTAGATCTAAATGTACAGAATTATAATAACATCTAAACTCAATGCCAAGTTAATAAAAATTCAATCCTCAGCATGAATAACTTATGGCCTATGAATATCAACTAACCAAAAGACCCAATCAGAAGATATCTGTATTTTTCTACTCAATTGACTCTGGCTATGCGAAATCAGAGTCCTCCTATAGTCCAACCACCCAAGGTTGCCGGGAAGACTGAGACATAATGGTGACAACTGGCAAACCATTTACCATCTGTGGCTCAATTCCTAACTACCTTCCGGGATAGGGGAAGGAGAGTTTATGCATGGATGCTGTATTCAACTTATGTCTAAAAGATTTATGCTTTTTGCATGGGTCTAAGATGAGATATTACAATTGTTGCCAAAAAAAAAAGATGAGATATTATAATTAAAAAGACTTGTTGAAGACACACAAGATTTAGCGTCCTAGTGAGACCTACCACTTCATTAAGCATTGTACATTGAGCATGACTTTGAATAACAGGCAACACAAACATTTAATGGCCTTAATTTTCTTATATATTCTAAAAGACATTAGAAAAGAAAACATGAAAAAAAGGCCAAGAATCATAGATTTGTAGGACACGGGCAAGTACCTGAAAATCATTCAGATATTACTCCAACTCAGATGCCTCTTCTGAATCAGACAGCGGCAAGAGGGTGCAGATGCCAAGCACATGTCCATTAAGGCACACATAATACTCAATACAATCTTCATAGGCACCCAACCTGCAGCTAGCACTTTGAGGAATCATTTTGGCCTGCAGCATGCTCCACAACTTTGCCTTACAATAAGGGCAAACTTCTGTAGGATGGAGCTTCACACCTTTTTTTATAAGCATCTTCCTGACCTTTGAAGTAGAGAATGACTTAAAAATTCCACGGAAGAATCCTATATCACCTTCTTCCCCTTGGTCAAGATGCTCACATGGATCAGACACATATAAAACATCAGTTCTGCATTGTGGCAAAAGAAAGCTCTTGCCTGATGTTCTAGAAAATCGGGTCCGATAAACAAAGTGACCAGGGATATGTATGCTGTTGAACAAACCACCTTTGTTGCATCCTGAACAGTAAATTAGCAGCTTCCCTAGAGCCCTCCAGTTTCCATCAACGCTGTGGCTCCCACTAGATTGTAGATCAAGCATCATTCTTGGTGCTCTGGTTCGGCAAAACTCCTTCCATAGTAATCTCTTAGCAAGATCATCAAACCATTTGCATACACATGACAGAGCTGCAATTAACTTGGGATTCCAATTCAGTTGTTGAAATACCAAGAATATCAGATCTTCAGTTAAATGCCCCTTAGTACATTGACAGCTAGCTGAGTGTATACAACGGTATTGCTTTGTAAGAATCATTTTACTCACCTGGTAAAACAGAGAAGTTAAAAAAATCATTACTCATTTGAAGACATCTGAATGTCAGCACATAGCATAAGATTGTCCGTATAAGTCAGGAAACATCAGTAACACCAGGCAACAGAAATACTATTTCACCCAAATAATAGCTCATAAAGGTGATGACTCAATGTAATGGGTTCTATTAAACCAACAAGTCACATGTGAAGTTCATACAATATAATTCAAGGTGAAGAAATAGAAATATTTATAGTTTCTTATTTTTTGGTAATTATGGATACATATTAAATTTCTGTTTATTGCTATTCAGTTACTCAATAATAGTCCTTTTTATTTGGATAGTAACAACTAACTAGTTTGACTGTCAGACGATCTATCAAGTACCACCTCTCTTTTCATATTCAAAAGGATTCAATCGTATATAAATGCTAAGGTCAAACTTTTAGCGAGAAATAAAAAAAAGATGGAGACATAAAGATACATTTAGACATAATATATCTATAGTATATGCAAACAATGATGCTTGGGTAGAATTGAAAATTGCCAGAAGACTTGCGAATACGGGAGCTTATTTACGCCAGAATTTGCAATGATAGTCAATTAATTCCAATAAGAATGGACCCAAATTAATTCACCAATATAAAAACTAATGCCAAAGCACTGAAACCGCTAAATTTAATAACCTCAAATTTCACGCATCTACGAATTCTAATCATCCCAAAATCCCCAACTCAACTATAAAGAGGCAACCTTTCAATCTCTCTAACCGCCACAACATGAAGGACATTTTTATAGATACTAAAGAAAGCACGTCAGTCAAAACAAATGGCAAATGACAACGTTTAATTCCTAACAATCACAAAATATCCAAAGAGATTAGTTTTTCTACCACATTCTCTTAATGCATGTTAACCACTTTCGTAAGTTCAGGCATGCAAATTCCACTAGGTAAAAGTACAAGACATTCCCATGAAATGCCCGGTAACTTAACACCGTTCGTCAATACAGCGTGTAACCCAATTGGCCCTTCTAGATTTCACAGAATCGGCAACCAAAACAAAGAATTCACGATAACCCTCGATACAAGCGACGAAATTCAAAGAAAACAGAAGCAAAGAAACTGAAAGTAGACAAGATCACGGAGGAAAGCCAAATCAGAAAACCCGATCGTACCCTCAACTCGGCATAACCTCCAAACTCTAGAAAACCCAATTCAGCATGTAGTTGAAAACCAAAGTTAAGGGTTGTGCAAACGATAGGGAAAGCCAAATTAATAAAATAGAAAATATCAAAATCGATGAAGGCAAAGAAACAAACAACTTGCTTACAAGCACTCATCGGTGACTTCAACTGTCTGGAGTAGTAATTCGATCCAGAACATAAAATGCACTTGGACCAGCACTGGCGGAAAATGCAGAGAGGAGAAGAGGACAGTGCGAGAGAGAGAGAGAGAGAGAGAGAGAGAGAGAGAGAGATGGTAGACTAGGCTCGGGGTTCCATTAATCCCATGGACAAGAAGCAAGGGGAAGTATTTTACCAGTTTATTTGGAAAGAATCGTAGGGTAACAATCTTGATAAATGGAAAAAAATGAAGGACAAATAATATCTTGACACGTATGACGTAATGTCAGGTAGGCCTAGCTGGCAAAGCAATCAAGTTCAGCGGGTCCGCATTTTCAGACGTGGCATTCGAAAACAGAAGGTTATTTTCGTAAAATGAGTCATTGCAAGTGGACGCTGAAATAATATCCTGGTTGGACCTTAAAAAGGAGGATCCTCAATTCCTCACTCATCAGGGACCTGTACTTTCCTTCAAATGATTCTTTTTCAGGCCCTCGAATGCCACGTGTCAGGCTCACAAATTTTATAGTGTCTTCTTCATTACTCTTTTAGATATATATATATTTTGGTCCACGACTCTACTATGCTGCCACTTGTCGCTTGCTTCTCTACAACTTTGTTTGATGCCTGATCCAACTTGTTGCATTAATTAGTGGTCCTTTGTTCCTAAGTTATTCAGCCTAGTGAACTTATTATTTTAATTTCATCTTTATTAAAATGGGTTGTTATTGGATGAGGTATCAATTGATAGAAAAATATGAACGCAAAGTTCCTAATCGGTTGTATTATCATCCTAAATACAACATCTCTCCTTTTTAGCACAGTCACTGCATATAATGGTAACGTTTGGCAAAGCGTTTTAACACCCCATAACCACGTTCAACAGTGTTTTTCCGTAAAACGAGATAATCTCCTTCACATATTTATTTTGTAAATGGTAAAAGTACTTTTCCATCATTTTTCCAAACTGACCCAATATTTTATATTTAAGATAGGATGGTTATAATAGTATAAAGTTTCATTAATTTTTCATAATTTCCAAAAACTAAAAGAATATGAAAGGTGATGTGATGCCACAAGAATAAAGCTTATAACAAGAGTCCATATGGGAATGCAGGAAAGAAGTACTTTTACGCAAGTCAAGATAAATATGTGAAGGAAATTATCTCATTTTGCAAACAAAAACTATTGAACGTACTATTGGACTATGCTAACGCTGAGCCAAACATGCACAACATTAGTGGTCATGTTTGAAACCACATTTAGAAAAGTCAAACATGCGTTAAACAATATTTTTCCTGAAAAAGAGATAATTCATTCACACATTTACTTCGTAAATGGTAAACGCACTTTTCTACCACGTGTGTGTTTGGGAAGTCCGTTGGGAGAAATGAGTTTACAGATTCTGAGGTGTTTTGCATATTTCGATATGGTTTTATGAATTTCGAGATGGTTTTAATGAATTTCAAAATAGTTTTTACAGATTTTGAAATGGTTTTATATTGGAATGTATGCACCGTTTGGGAAACGGTGTTCCCAAACAAGCACTACGTTTCCAAACGGACCAAGTACCATGCTCCATCCAATATCAATAATTTTACTTATTAATCAATGTGATTTCAATTAATGACTTTTTATGTAGCATTCTCAATTTACAATCTATAGCTGATTGACTTTTCTAAAGCGATTAAAAAAATTATTCAATCATAACATATATTTTAAAATACTTATACATAAAATTAGATTATATAATTTTATAAGTAAGGTAAATTAGTTTAGAGAAAATCATATTTTCCTTAATCAAACAAAAAAGTTTAATTACTCTTATATGAGGTATTATATATTTTGATGTTCCTCCGGCCCTTCGGATGTTTAAAACTATATTAAATAATTCTGTCATTCTTCGGATATCACACCAGCTTATCCTATGATAGATCGCTATATACCTGCTTATCTTTTTTTTTATGAGTACAGATGCCTATCTCAACATCCCAATTTTTACAGCCCCCTTTATGCTCATATTGTCTTTTTAATGCTCAATGATTCACTACTTT
>JANTPZ010009739.1:0-10735 GCA_025593235.1 Vachellia pachyceras | reverse complement strand
GACGGGGCAAACCCAGCGAGTGATCCGAGGGTTCCTGGTAAACAACAGTCGGTGATCTCTTTTACGAAGAAAACTACAGCCGGAATCAATGTGGCAGGCGGAGATGGATTCCCTACTAAAGTCTACTTCAATGGGGAGGAGTGTTCTCTTCCCTCCGTGCTTCCGACCAGTGGATTTAAGGAGGAATCTTCCCTGGCCACTTCAGTGATCTTGACACTGCTTCTCTTGGTATTTTTGTGGCAATAGGGACACACTTGTGCTGTACTTTTTCGTCTCTGGTTTTCTTTTAGAGATCCTTCATGTTCCATTGATATGATTCTTTCCAGAGTGACTGTGATACAGATGAATGTAGATGCTAGATGATAGAAATGCATTCTTTTCTTTTTTTTATGAAATACTAATTTGTCTTGGCAGAAGAGGAATATCAAATGAGATTGAACTCTGTTTCCCCTTGCTATCTAAAACTGGAATTATTCATCATCACCTTCCATAGTATTATTGTTCTCGTATCCATTGCTAGTCGAAGCTATTGGAGTATTTGTTTTTGTTGCTGTTCAAGAGTTCCATAGAATACCATCAGTTTGGCCATAAGTGAGAATGCTTTTAACCCTTTACTCTCTATTTTCCTTCTTAGCTGTGATTAAAATTTAAAATGGATGGGGTACCTGATGACTGATGTTAGTTTGGTCTCGAGTGACAGAATAATTCGACGAAGCATCCATGCCATTCCAAGCTCAATATATGTAGGTAGTGAATAATTCAATTTAATTAGTTTCCGTATAATACAGATTATTCGTAGTTAAGATGATATTAAAATTGAGAAAACAGTGTAATTAAAATTACATAAAAATCTTCATAGACTTTGTTGTTTACTGTAATCTCCACAGTTCTATCAGAAGCTTTCGAAACAAATTCGAAAGGTCTTTTGACCATCAGAATTTGGGCTTTTCAAGAAAAAGCTTGACCCTTGTATTACAAAGTACCGAAGTAACAGACATCATTTTTGGGGAAGATGAAGATTCAAGAAAAAAACCAACAAAAATAGGTCTTAAAGTTGCCTTATAATTCATAAAGTTACTATTGATGTAAGGATATTGTTGATGAGTAATTTCTAAGTACTTTTTTAAACAGTCCCTGAACTCGGATGTATAACCCAACAAGCTTCAGGACTCAAATCATAGTAATTAAAATTCCAACAAATTATAATGCCTCTCTCAAACGTGGAAAGGATCGAACCTTCTCACTGTCCATTTCTCTCAGAAATAGACAAATAACTCGTATCATACCAAACATGACAAAATTGAAATTTAGGTATTATATTGACATGTAAGATAATTATGAATTAATGACAGTATTTTTTATCGACTGAATTAAGATTTTTATCCAAGGAAAAAAAAGGCACATGTAACACTTGAAGTAAAAAAAGGACCAGTAAAGAATCGATAGGCTGAAATGAATGATGAAATAATTACATGCTTAGTAGCAGTTATTTTCAGAAATCGAAGAAAAAGTATATATATTAAAAACGAATGCTATATTTAGTAGTTAAACAGTTAGAAACGCTGCTAAATACCTCCAGTTTTACGTAAGCTTTGCTTCCTTCTTGAATTCTTCCCTAACTCAACTTCATTGAACATCTGAAAGTTGGACGCTTACTAGGAAATCTTGCTCCCAAAAGCTGTCAAAAATTGCACATATGCATTTTGCATACATGCAGTGACAGTAAATTGTTGATTCTTCACAATCGACAACTATGATGATGATGCATCATCATCATCATCCAACCTAAACCATCTCATCTCAATAGCAGACTGACTTTATGACATGACGCAATATAAACTCGATTTCAAACGAGCTAATCGTAGAATGATTAAGTCCGTAATTAATAGCAGCAACTATTTACATTGGCAACAGCAATCACAATGACAATTTGCATGGCCTGTTTTAGACGGGAATGTTGTCCAACGAATAACCATCAAAGTCAAATTCATTCTCAGCTGCTCCAATGCCTTCTTGCTGCTAACAATTAAAAAAAATCATATAAATGATGCATACGATTGGAAATTATAGAGAGAGAGAGAGAGAGAGTGGTGAAGAGAACCAACCTGTTTCAGAAGTGCACTCATGAGATCATCCTGCCCCCCATAATGCTGGGGGAAGAAGTTAGAATGAGAGTTTGCATCAGAAATTATTTCAGTCTTGACCCTTGCAGAATTTTCAGCAAGTGGATGGAAGTTTTGATCAGTGTTTTGGAGATTTCCTTGTTCAAAACCTTTCCCTTGGGAGGAGTACATGGCTTTTCCAATCAGAGTAGAATCTCTATTCCGTCCACTCTGTTGTTGGATGGAGGAAGAAAAGCTCTGATTTACTATAACTGATGGCAAGACATCGATGTTGCCATGTAAAGGATTCGAGCGCTGAGAGGTATCATATGCGGTGAGGCCCACATTTTGTCCCCAATCATGGGACCTTTGCTGGTTCAATTCATCGAAAATATCATAACTTGGCACAAATCCCCCAGATCCTTTAATTCCTGAAGTATCTTCCTCTTGAAACGCGCCTTTTGTTGGGATACTAGATATGCCCGGGGAGCTTCCAAGTGGGAAACTACTGACAGGCATTTCTGTAGTTTGGTTTGTGGGAAAACTCGGCATTGAAGAAGTTTGTGGAATTGGATTATAAGCAGCCGCTCTGTTATTACCAGCAATCCCATTTCTTCCTAGATCAGCACTAGAAATTCCATTTGGTGCAGTAGGCTGCCCAACAGATAATGGAAGTCTTGGAAAGTGCGAAGCAGTATTTTCATTGAGCATCTGACCTCTAGGTTGAGATTGAGTCATTGGCATCAATAAAGAGTTGCTCTCCACGGTAGAAGCATTGGCTCGCACATTCATGCCGCTGAGGGATTGTGTTGATTGGTGCAAATTGGCAAGCTGCCTTGGCTCCATGTTGGTGGGGATTCCATGAAGCAAGTTTGTTGATTTAGAACTTCTCAAGGGCTGCTGTTGTCCATCCACAAATCTTAACCTGGGGTTTTCAAAACTGAAGAGGTTCCTTTCATCAACAAGAGGCACAGACACTCCAACTTTAGTGGTTGTTCTACCAAGTCCGGCTGCTTGAAGTGCTGCCAGACTTTGTGCTGGAAGCCGGCCGGCCGCTGCAAGAGCTTGAAGATCAATTCCATTAAATGCTGACATTGTTCCAATGTTTAATTCTTGAGGACTCATGAAGGAGTTGTTCATGTTACTTTGGTGCTGCGAAACGCCACTGAGTCTTCTTAGATACAGACGGTATTTCTGTACCAAAAACCAGACAATAAAAAAAGTTGTTTCTTTCAAGTAATTGCTTAATAGGATAGATAAGATAAAAACAATATTCATACAAAATAGGGACGTGTAAACAAGGGTACCTGGAGATGGCTAGCAACATTTTCTCTGGTGAGCCCAGGAAAATTCATCAATTCCAGAATTTTTTTGGGAACAGCCTCTGTACAAAAAAAATGCCAGGTTTGAAAGCATAAGTACGCATATGAAACAAATTTCTCATGACTCAAGCCAGAGAGATACACTGTAATTCTTTGCAAATAAGATCTACAAGTGAAATTGTGTAGGGGAGAATAAACAATTTAGAGACAAAATTACTTCACAGTGCTTAAATCCAAGTCGACCATATCAATGAAGAGTACATACTGTCAATTCCCAGTTGATTCACGGCAGCCACAAACTGTTGGTGGAGCTCAACCGACCAAACCACACGTGGCTTCTTCAATGTGGAAGTATCATCCTTGTCCTCTGCTTCCTCCTCCTCATCTCTCTTCTTCTTAGCATTTCTCCAACTCCCTTCATTTGCTGAGGATGAGTAATCAGCTTCATCCGATGCCTTTTGCTGCCGATCTCCTTCTTCAGCACTATAAGATTGCTCCAAATCCTTCCACTCATTCTTTCTTCTCCGAACAACATGCTGCCATATGTTCTTTAAAGCCTCAATTCGCACAGGTTTTATTAGGTAATCACAAGCACCATGTGTTACACCTTTCATGACAACATTTTTCCCATCATCTGCTGACATCACTGTGAAAGTATGATAAAAACTAGTTAGTCTCCACCGAAAATGTAATTAATCAATGGATCTAGTTTTACCTAAAACTGTAAAACAAGATACTTACTAATAACTGGAAGGTCCATCTCCAACCCTATGTGCTCTAAAAGCTTAAACCCATCCATGTCTGGCATATGAACATCGCTTATAACTATGTCGAACCCGTTTTTGTTCTCTCTCAGAAGAGACAATGCAACTTCAGCTCGATTGCATTTTGTTACTGTAAATGATTCATCAAGCAGTTACCAATCATCAATTCTCAAAAGTAAGGGCCAAACTGAAAAAAAAAAAAAAAAACTACGAAGAAACACACAAATCTGAAGTCCAATCATGCATCAAAATCTAGACCCAATATAGAGAAATCTGCAGCTCAAGGTGAATAACAGTAACGGCCCACAAAACGCAAGGAACTGATTCACTTCACTGAAGCCAAAGCCTGAATGGATTTGAGGGGTTTCTTTCAGCAATACCCTTTTATGTCACAGATTTCAAATTTAAAGATCATGGAATAACATTCGTTTTCCACTTAAGCGTAAAAGGGAAGGTGAAGTCCTGCTTCTTCTATCACCAATTTTTATACTCAAGTAAAATCGAAGACAGCGAAAGAGGTTTGAATCCCAATTGAAGAGAAGCTGAGTAATTACCTTCGTAGAGGCAAGTACGAAGCATCCTCTCGAGGATCATAAGGCAAGTGGTATCATCGTCGACCACCAGTACTCGCAACCCCGCAGGGAACTGGTCGACGGCACTGGCGCCGTCGCCGCCGGATTTCCGAGTGATACTAGAACTGGCCGTTGACATGGATCCCCTGGCGTTGCTCAGATTCATCGTTCAGAGATCCAAAACCCAGCTCAAGAATCACAGAGAATAATAAAACATGAAGCAGACCGCCGATTCTCTCCACATAGTTGAATTTTGGGTAAAAGTGAATGGATGTTTTATAGAGGTGAGTTCAGAATTCGAAGCAAAGCTAGCTGAACAACGCAGGAATCGGAGAAGAAAAGAGAATTAAGGGGGTTGGATTTAAAAACAGAAAAAACAACAGAAAAATTATTAGTGTTGAGAAAATTAGAGGTGTTCAGGATGGATGTGTAAAGCTTTTTTTTTTTTTACCTGAACGATGGATGTGTAAAGCTTTGAACTTTGAAATGCTTAGAAACTTGGCATGTATCAGTTGGAGGCTGCATTTCTGGGATGGAGGATTTTAATAATATTTATGAAATAAATTAATGGATTATTTTTTAATGTTTGAGTGCTGTCACTGGATATATAATACTCAAAGCTAGCTCGCACCTTCTTCTCCTGAAAGAGTGCATCCAGCTCATTGATTGGATTTGGATCAACAAACCGTCATCTAAATCTTACTACAACGTTAATTCAGTTCCAGACATTACTGTTATACACTTCCTTTTTTTTTTAACTCCTTTTTTGTAGTTATAGCTTATAGGGATTTAGATTCTCTCACGTCCCCTCCCGTCTATTTAAATTTAATATTTTATTGAATAATTTTCAAATATTTATTTATTATACTTTTAAACAGTCATGGAATTACTAGGAGGTTTTAAATTAAGGAGATTTGCTATAAGGTCTCAAGGAATGAAGTTATTTATGAAAATGTTCTAAAAGTTGTCGATGGCGGACGAAGGAAGTTATTTATAAGAAGATCCTAAGGGGTTGTTAATTGTGGACATTTTCATAAATAACTTCATTCATTGGGACCTTATAATAAATCTTCCTTAAAATTATTTTTCTTTTAATAATTTATCATTAATAAATTATAACCGTTTAAATTTCGATATAATAAGTGAGATAAGAAGGGGAAAGAGAGTGGATAGAAAGCGGAGCTAAGAGAATTCAAATAATGGGTTTGTTTATCATAGTGTTTGAAAAAGTTAGATGCACGTTTAAAAGTGTTTTTCTGTAAAATAAGATAATTTTCTCCACATGTTTATCTCTTGCATAAAATTACTTCCATGCCACGTTCCCAACCGGACACAATATAAATCCAATTTACGCACTTTCCTTTCTGTGTTGGTAAAAATCACTCTTAATTAATCTCCAATCTCCTTTTAAATTTTTAATGGTTTTTCTTTTACTTGAATAATTGATTAGAATTTTTTTTAGAAAGGTTCAGCAAGAATAATTTGTAGAGAATTATATATAATGGTTCCATATACTTGCATGAAACTTAAGATGAACCGTAGACAAATTAAATAATAATGCAGCTCCATGCAATTTTTCTGAACATAGTGATCATTGATAATGAAAATAATATACAGCTCAACTTGTACAATAATAAATCTATGTAAATCAAATCTGTAAATTTTTTTATGAGCATGAAATATATTCAATATGTTGATGATTGATAATTGATAAGTATGTAAATAGCACAATAGAAAACAAAATATAATGCGAATTGAACCAGAACCATATACTGATTAGTTTCATTATTGTTTCGATTGAATAATTAGATCCAATCTTGTCGACCTACGCAGGCATAGATTTAAAATTAAAAGTAATGAAGTCAAAATAATGAGACAGTAATGTATATTTCTCACAACCCCCACCCACTGTGCCATTTTGCTCTGTCATGGTATATATAGCTGTATATTTAAATATTGTGCCGGTTGATAATACGGTAGAGAAGTACTTTTACGCAAGTCGAGGTAAATATGTAAATGAAATTATCTCGTTTTATGAAAAAATATTGTTGAATTGTAGGTTTGACTTTTCTTAGGATCCGCCAAACAAACCCATTATTTGTACTGAAACAGCATACATTTTTTTTCTTTGAAGCATTCAGTATCCAGCAACTACATTAAGCATGTGACCTAATCCACGATGTAATCTTTTAACATGGGACTGATGTACGAAATAATTAAGCATGTGACCTTATCTTTACATTAGGAATTTGTACACCAATTGACTCAAAGTAATTATTTGGGTTAACGCGCTACTTTGATTTTTATCCGTCCTTTCTTTGGATTGATTAAAAAAATAAACGCATTCCAAAACAAACCTTGAGTCCATAATATAAATAACTAAAGAGTTATTAATTACTACCATCACTCTTTAATATAAGTGTCATTTGATTTTTTAAAAAAAAAAAGATTTAAAAAATTTAAATAAATTATTTAATAATAACGTATACTCTAACATGCGTGTTTATAGAATCATGTTATATATAAATTTATAAACTAAACAAATTAATTTGAAGAAAACTAATAAATAATATCAGTCATTAAATTTATTAATTTCCTAAAAGAAGTCGACCAGCTTTTATATTTAAGATCGGAGGAAGTACTGTTTTTTATCAATGGGGATTGGATCCAGTAGAGGCTGGTAGTCCGTACAATATGTTGAATAAAGATTTAAACGTGCGCGTCGACATAGGTGTCAACGTTTAGTGTTTGACACCAATCAACAAAAAACGTATTGTTTTTCAATTTCACCTATATGTATGCATATATATATATATATAGGGGTGGATCATATTGGATGGCCAGGACCCAGGAGTAATTAAGAATGCTTGGAGAATGGTTTAAAAGTGATGGGTGGAAAGGAAAGAAGGTAAGGAGATGAAGGTAAGTGGAGGTTGAGGGTCAATGTGGGAATAATGGATGGATGGATGTAAAGGTTAGCATAATTAATTAAAATGGTGACAACCAGGTCATGATTAGCCCTAATTATGACCCCTTCAATACTCATTTGGCATGCATACCTACCTCTTGACACTTTTAAGCTTACAAATCCCACATTATTACTCCATTAGCATCTTCTCCATGTGATTTTGGCATTACTATCTAACCAGATTATTAGAGTTAAGTATTGTTATATTTAATTAGCGATAATTTCTCAAATATATATTATGCTTTTTTTGGGAACTTCGTTTCTCCAACGGTGCATGCAAATCGAGACAAAACATTTTAAAATCTATAAAAATCATCTCGAAATTCATAAAAACCATTTTGAAATCGGTAAAATCATCTAGAAATTCATAAACTCATTTCTCCATGTATATACAGATTTGAGATTATGTGTTTAAACGAACAAAAAGGGATCTTTCATTAAGATCAAATGCGTGTTGGTCTTCTTTCTATAACTTCATTATTTAACTTATTGTAATCATGCAATGGGGGTGTTTGGCAAAGCGTTCAAACACTCCAAAAGTACGTTCAACAGTGTTTTTCCGCAAAACGAGACAATCTCCTCCACATATTTACCTCGACTTATGTGAATAAGCCCATAAGTACTTCTCCATCGTTTTGCCAAACGGACCCATATCCCCATTGATTAAAAATTGTTAGCATCAATATGAAACTATCGTTATTGCTGCTGCTGCTGTTGTTATCCACTGAATTGATTGTCAAATTAAGGTTGAACGTTCGTTCCTGATAATTCACGTCATTACATATTCCCATGTGTTCATCGATACCTTTAATTTCTTGCAAAATTGACTTTTAATTTAAGAACTTTAATTTCTTGCAAAAGCATAAATCTGATTTCGAGAGATATGAACAATACTTTAATTTATCGTGTAACCTGTATAAGAATTTTTTATTTTCAGTATTTTTATGATCAATTAATGACATATATATAAGTTTTGTATGGGTAATGTTAGATTAAGAACTTACACATCGACCCTTTGCTATGAATAAACAGATTTCGGCTACGCTAGATTTTACTGAAATTTGATGAAAAAAAAATTAAATACGTTTTTATTTCTACAGTAAGTATCAGACTGCTTTAACATTTTAATTAACTCGATCACAAGAAGAGTGTGGAGAGAGAAAAAGGAATGTAATAACATGATCAATTTTATAGATGTCTCTATATAAAAAAGAAGTTATTGTTTGCACATCTATCTCATCGGTAAGAGGTTAATTAATAATATAACGAGTGATTGTTTACAAATCATATTGAAACCACGTTACGTTACATATAAATTAAGATAAAAGGGAAAAGTGAAGTTAAATGTTGAAGGGTCTTGATCCTCTGACTCTGGTGAATCATTAGCTTTCATTGGTAAACTTCCTATGTTTAAGACATCTTTTGTTTTGGAGAGTGATGAATCTAAGCCTAAAAATACTAAAAACTTGACATCTAATGTGAGGAAATATTTCAATAAAGTTGATGTAAATTGTACACGATGATTGATGAAATAAGAAGCTCGTATTGTCTGATTTGTGAACTTAAATTTAAATTTTTTAGAGTATTTATTATCATTGATATAGTTATTTTGAATAAGTAGGTTTTATTTTTATATTTTTGAGAAAGTAAATTGTGTTGGTGTTAAAATTGATGTTATATTTTTAAAAAACTCAAATGGATCTCAGGTACTTAGACTTTCACGGGCCGCCTTGTTTAAATGTAAACCTGGGAAGGATCGGTATGAATTTCCAACCCTATCTATGTAGAGGAGACCCATTTTAATCAAGCATATTTTTAAGAAATTGAAGGATTCTTGGGTGTATCTGGAGATGTCGAATTACGAATATGTAGATACTTACGCGGAATTTGGATCACAATGGTGGATCCAAATACAAGACACAGCAAAAGCACCGAAGGCAAGAGGAGAGGAGATGAGAGGATTCTCTGCAAGGGAAAGGGAAAGGAGAAAACTTTTTTACCGTGCGTTATGTCTGCCCACTTTGGGGGACCACTTCCCCATATAATAACTTTCCCACAAGAGTCAATATTTACGCATTCGATCCAACACATGGATTTGGGCCTCATCCATCAAGGGCAGCCCATATTCTAATACAAATAAAGGCCGAAACCTATATTACAACCTTCAGAGATTTTTTTTTTTTGTTAAAAAAAAGTCTCATCAGTGATAACAATATTTATTTGTTAAGCAAATTAAAGTAATAAATAAACATGTACGTAAAATAAATAATGACACAAATTAGTATTAACATTTAGATGGGAAAGGGTCAGAGCGTCACAGGTCAACGATCAGTATCAGCAGCAAAGGAAGTGGCACGTGGCAAGTGGGTCCCACAATGCTGATATGGGGCCCAGTCATCGCTGACAAACGAACTCATTATTACGTGCAGGGTTGGGTGAACTCCTGTAACACTGAACTGCAATGGCAGGGAAGCCAGTGAAGTGGTGAACTGTTCGTCTGAAACTTTTTAATATTACACCATCTTTTTAATTCAGGATGAGATGATTTTCTAATCCAAATTTATTATCTTTTATTCTGTACAAAATACAAGTATATACAGGATATAAATTTATCAGCAATACGTAGACGTGGGAGTAGATTGTGGAAAATGATGTGTAGAATATCTTTTCCCATGAAATATATATTACATGTATTTGGAATTCAATATTATCCTTTAAATTCAAAAAATATTAGATTTAATTGAAGCTTGCGCTATAAGGAGTCGATTCTTTGTTTAAATCTCATTTTCAAAATAGATTTTTACAGATTTCGAGGTAAAATCTAAGTTTTAAATAATCAATTTTGGAAAATAGCTTTTACAGATTTCGAGGTAAAAGTTAAGCTTTGAAAATTGATTTATGTTTGGTAAATTATTAACTTTTACGGATTCTGAGGTAGCAAGTATGTAGAAAAGAGGAAAAAGAAAAAAATAAAAAGTGAGAAAGAGGAAAAAGAAAAAAGAAAAAG
>JANTPZ010009738.1:0-10742 GCA_025593235.1 Vachellia pachyceras | reverse complement strand
ATATATATATGTTTAATTATGTCAGAGAGTTCAGAAGTTATGTCAAGCGTCAATTACGTATCAGGGCACAGACGTCCGTTGAGGTTGATAGAAGGGTACATAGAGAATTCCCAAGTTGGTTTGCACGTCGAATGCGCAATGACAACAACCCCCACCTAGTTGATTTGACAACTCTTGCCATTGGCCCGCTCCAATATGCAAGACGGTTAACCGCATACAACGTCAATGGCTTCAAGTTCTGTACAGTTTCACGTGATCAAGGTTCTCTTACACAAAATTCCGGGGTTTTTGGGACATTCGGTACAAGAAGTTATGCGAGCTCCATTGATGGTGACATGCGTTTTGGAGGTGTCCATACTATGGAAATCTAGTTGACATCATCGAATTGAATTATCAGGGTCAATTCACCGTCATGCTTTTCAAGTGCTCTTGGGCAAATACGACAACTGCTTGTGGTATAACCACAGATGAGTTGGGCATCACATCTGTGAATTTCTCAAGGCTCATTCACACAGGTGACTCTCCAGACGATGAACCATATATTCTAGCATCAGAGGCACATCAAGTTTATTATGTCAAAGATCAGAAACATAAAGATTGGAGTATGGTTGTTCATCTTAAGCCTAGAGATATTTATGACATTGGTGATAGTGATCAATAGTTGACACATGAGGCGGACTCATTCCAACATACTAATTTTCAAAACCTCTTACCCGAGGGAGATGAAGCTTTATCCCTTGTTAGAGCTGATGAAGATGAATAAATAAGTCAGGTGCGTAAATTTTTTTTACTGTTGAACATATTTGCAGCAGTTTATAACCGTTGCAAACATAATAAATCGCTGCTAAAATCAGACCGCGATAAATTTCCGTGACCATAACTGCTACTAAATTAAAACCGCGGCAAACTCCAGTGACAAAACCACGGCAAATTCCGTGAACATAACCGCTGCTAAAATCGAACCGCTGCAAATTACTGTGACCTTAACCGCTGCTAATTGTCTCAGAAGAGCCTATAAATACCTCTCCCCCTCCCCATTTGTTTTTTACTTCTAGCATTGTGGTGATTGTGGGCTGTTACGATTTGTCTTCTAGTGCTGGTTTGATATGTTTTTTATTTTATTTTTTGGTTGCCTAATTTTTTGCTAATTTATTTAATTAATTTTAAATGATTGGTTGTCTCTATGTTTTGCTGTTAAGTTTTTTCAATTATTTGTTGATTTAGTGATCTTTTTATTAATATTATTTTATTTTTAATTCGTTAATCCTTTCAGTTTG
Organism: Vachellia pachyceras; assembly: GCA_025593235.1. Taxonomy (NCBI): domain Eukaryota; kingdom Viridiplantae; phylum Streptophyta; class Magnoliopsida; order Fabales; family Fabaceae; genus Vachellia; species Vachellia pachyceras. The sequence continues at coordinate 9,465 of JANTPZ010009738.1, read as the reverse complement.
TTATTTAACTTTTTGTTATAATTGTTTTAATTATATTTTTACCTATTTAAAAGGTGTTTTTTTCAATTTATGTATGTTTATATATTATTTAATTAGAAAGGTTCAGAGTTATTTTTTTATAAATATCAAAAGTTTGTAGCGGTTCATGAACCGCTACAAAATTTTTATATTTTTTTAAAAATGTTCATTTAGTAACGGTTTATTAAACAGATGCAAATAATATTTGGAGGGAATTTTGAACTTCAGAAAAGGAGCGGGAATTCATATTTCATTTAGTAGCGGTTATGTAACCGCTGCAAATTTTGTAGAGTGAAAATTTTTAAAAAAAAATTTCGAGAATTTCTTTTTTAATAAGTAACGGTTTTGCACCGCTACAAAATTTTCGTACCTCCATTCGTAATATCGTGAATATGTAGCGGTTATTATATAATCGCTTCCAATTTAGTAGCGGTTTTGTCTACGTGAGCCGCAGTTTCTTTTAACCGCTACTAAATCGTTTGCCACGGTGACTTTTGTAGCGGTTTAGGTAAACGCTACAACATGTTATTGTAGCGATTATAACCGCTGCAAATACATAAAATAACCGCTACTAATGCAGCCTTTTTTTTGTAGTGTGTAATCTCTTTCTATAACGTAATTTAATAAGAGCATTTGAGAAAAGGAATAATTTAATGCTACTAACATTTTCTAAATTAACTTACATTTAAGACAGTAGAAATATTCTAAAAGATGTATTATATTTTAAACACGGGAGTAATAATGTTTTTTATATCGTATCTAATATGTTTCTTGACTTTAATATTTATCATTTTAATGGATATATTTGCCTTTATTAAGTTTACTACATAATTATTAAGGATAATTAATCTATACTCTCTTATTGTTTCAACCAGTTTTTAATCAAGTCCCTATGGTTTTTTCTTTTTATCAAATCTTTATAGTTTCATGTGTTTTTAATTAAGTCCCTATAATATTTTTCTTTTGTATTAATCCTTACAATTTCACCTAAATTTTTAATTAAGTCCTTCATTTTTAATTATTGTTAATTTTTTTTAAAATTAATTCCTATTTTAAATTAGTAGTTATAAGATTTGACAAGTGTTATAGAATATATGTGGTGTGGACGTTCATATGGCTCATAGGATTCCATCATGTGGCATTATGTCCTTTAACCCACTACTAGAAAAATGTCATTTAGCGACGGAAAAATCCATTGTTAAATGACTATTTTCTATCAGAAAATTTCCATTTAGCGATGGAAAATATTAGCGACCCTCACTTTAGCGATAGAAAGTAGTCATTTATCTGTCGTTAAATGACATTTTTCTGGTAGTGACCTCCAAGTCAAAGAGTTTAAGTGTGTGTTCCCTGTAAACCCCAAATATACCATAAGTTGCTTAATGTTATTGTAACTTATTATGTGCTTACCAATGCCTTAAGCCTTATAAATAGAGACAATATACTAAACATTTGCACATCAAAGTGACGAATAAGAAAAATACACACTTTCTCTTCCTCTCTCTAAATCTCTTCTACTCCCAAGTTCTCTCATTTAATAACACGTTATCAACATAATAGTTTTTTTTACCGGAGGCATACTTATCTTATATCTTAACAATTTCATTTACTCTGTCTTATTGTATTTTTTTATTTCTTCTTATCATAGTTCATTCTTTTACCGGATGTTTTGAACACTAAATTCCAATAGCTAGGGTTAGAGATTGTTTTCGTTATTATATCTTTTTTACAAGTTATTTATATTGTTTTGATACATAAGCCATATTTGAGACCTTAATTTTTGTTATAGCATTCTTCTTTATATTATATTCCCATAAGTATTATTCTTATATTTGCATTGTTTTAATTGTTATTGTTCTTGTATTTTATATTTTTCCCCATCTCTACTTTCAGTTCCAATTTATTTTTCATTATTTTTCTTCATTATTCATTTCATTATGGTTATACTCACATTACTATCACTTATTTATATATATCACTTTATTGTTAACTTCATTGTTAGTATTGTTTTTATTTTCTTTCTACATGTTATATATATTGTGCTATTTATTTATATTATTACATCTATTCTTACTTATTTATATACACATTTATTTATTTATATTGACATATATACATGCATATATATTTGGGAGATTTAGTCTCAGGTCCCAAATAAGCAAAATATTTAAGGAATGGTCCCATGGATGAAAATATTTAATGAGAGGTCCCATTGACAACATAAGGTGTTGTTAACACAGCGCATGATGTTGTTAATTCAAGGACATCATGTTGTCAATGGGACCTCTCATTAAATATTTTCATCTATGGGATCATTCCTTAAATATTTTGCTTATTTGGGACCTGAGACTAAATTTCCCTATATAATATTTCTCTACCTCCCTATATATATATATATTCTCATCCCCTTTATAGATATTTATTTCATGTTGTTATATTATATTATTTATTTATGCTTCATTTATTTATTTAATATCTATAGTTTGTTGTCATTTATATATTAAATTGTTTCATTTTATTTACATTTCATTTCATTTATTTTTTATTTTATCTTTCTGTTATCTTTGATACTCAGTTTGTTTATTTATCATTATGTTATTTTATCATTTTCCTTTTACCATTATTTACATTTATTTATTTATCATGTTTATTATTTGTTCCTTGTTTATGTTGTTCATTTCTTTATTAATTATTTAATAGCTGTTTTAATTTTTTTAATTATACATACGTTATTATCTTATTTATTTCTATACATATATATTTATGTTTCTCTATATGTGATTTGTAAATTCTATTTTACATTACATCATGTTATTGTATTTTTAAGTCATTATGTTAATGTATTTTAGTCAATTTTATCTTGATTCTAATTAATATTAATGCTTTTAGTTCAAATCATGACCAATCTTATCAAACTCGAGTTCACAGCTCTTGATATCTCAGGAAAGAATTACCTATCTTGGGTCTTGGATGCTGAAATCCACCTAGATGCTAAAGGTTTAGGTAATGCTACTTTATTAGGCAAGGAAACTACAAGTCAAGATAAGGCTAAGGCCATGATTTTCCTTCACCACCATCTTCATGAAGGACTGAAAGCAGAGTACTTAATAGTCAAAGATCCTTTAAAATTATGGATTATTTTAAAGGAAAGGCATGACCACCAAAAAAATAGTGATTTTACCGAGAGCCCGTTATGAATGGATACATTTATGGCTCTAAGATTTTAAGACTGAAGTAAATATAATTCCGCAGTTTCAAAATAAGTTCTTAGTTGAAATTATGTTGTGAAAACATAATGATGCTGACTTGTCAAAAACCTTCTCTACTTTTCATGCTTCAATATGTTCTTGTAGTAGCAATGTCGAGAGAAAGGTTTTAAAAAGTAATTTGAATTGATATCATGTCTTTTAATGGTTGAATAAAATAATGAGTTCTTGATGAAAAATCATGAGAATCGTCTCACTAAATCTACTCCATTCCCTGGAGTGAATGTGAGCATACATAATAATTATAATGCTCGTGGTTATGGTCGTGGTCGTGTCCATGGACGTGAACATGGTTGAGGCCGTGGTGGGGGACATGGTAGTTATTATTATCATGGAGGTAGAAGTAAGTCTAATATCCATCCAATGAAGAACCATAACGGTGGGCAAACAAGGGATAGGTATGGTCCTCCAAAGGTTGTTGAGAATCAATGTCATATGAAGGGACATTGGGCACGTCTATGTTGTACGCCTGAGCACTTATTCAAACTTTATCAAGCCTCCATGAAAAGGAGTGTGAATAATGTCGAAGCAAATTTGACTTTCCCAAATGATAATGAGGCATACAAAAATGATGATGTCATACTCTAAGATGATATTAATGGCCTTGATACTATGACACACTTAGATGCCGCTAATTTCTTTAAAAATCATGATTAGATGAGTTTGGTTGGAAGCTAACATAATAACAATTTTTAGTTATTTTTTAAAACTAGTTTTGCTTTCCTTTCATTCCTTTTCTTTTCATATGTACGTGTGTGTTTGGGAATCCATTGGGAAAAGGAGTTCATAGCTTCCGAGGTGATTTTATGGATTTCGAGATGATTTTACAGATTTTGAGATGTTTTAGATTTGAGATGTTTTTATGGATTTCGAGATGGTTTTGTCTTGGCTTACGTGTACCGTTTGGGAAACGGTGTTCCCAGACAAAATGAGGCATTATCAATTATTATGTATTTCGACTTTGTTTTAAAACATTTCTTTTCTTTTGAAGATTATGGATGTTTCAATTGTTGGACATAAGAATAAAGATACATGCCTCATAGACAGTGCAACAACACACACTATAGTTAAAGATAAAAATATTTTTCTCATCTAATAATAAGAAGTGTAAACATCAATACTACAGCGGGTAATACAAAATTAATTGAAGGCTCCGGAAGAGCAATCATAATATTACCCAAAGGGACAAAATTTGTGATTGATAATGGTTGGTATTTCTCTAAGTCTCAAAGAAATTTGTTGAGCTTTAAAGATATCTCCCAAAATGGGTATCACATTGAGACTATGCATGAGAAAAATGTTGAATGTCTACATATTACAATTGATAGATATGGAGAGAAATGTGTGCTAGAAAAATTGCCTGCATTATCTTCTGGTTTGTCCTATACAACTATTAGGACAATTGAGCAAATGTTATGGTAAGCCAGAAACTTGCTGATAAAAATAAATTTATCACTTGGCATGATCAATTATGCCATCCTGGATCAATTATGATGCGAATAATTATTGAAAATTCACATGGACATCCATTGAAGAGCCAGAACATTCTTCAATTTAAGAATTTCACATATGATGCTTGTTCTCAAAGAAAGCTAATTATAAGGCCTTCGCTGACAAAAGTCGGGGTTGAATCCCCTGCATTTCTTGAGCATATCCAGGGGGATATATGTGGACCCATTCATCCACCATGTGAACCATTTAGATATTTTATAGTTTTGATAGATGCATCTACAAGATGATCACATGTGTCATTGTTGTCATCACATTATATAGCGTTTGCTAGATTACTTCTCAAATAATTTGATTAAGAGTACAGTTTCCAGACCATGAAATTAATACAATTCGTCTTGATAAAGAGAGTGAGCTTTCATCTCAAACTTTCAATAATTATTGCGTGGTAATTGGAATAATGATAGAAAAATCTGTTGCTCATGCCCACACACAAAATGGTTTAGCATAATCATTTATTAAGACCTCCAATTAATTGCTAACCCAATGCTTTTGAGAACAAAACTTTCCATTTCATTTTGGGGACATGCAATTTTGCATACATCAGCAATTATATGCATAAGGCCAACAAGTTATAATAAATTCTCCCAACTGCAATTGGTTTTTGGTTAGGAGTCAAATATTTCCCATCTTAGAATTTTTAGATGTGCAGTATTTGTCCATATTGCTCCACCACAACGTACAAAGATGAGGCCTCAACTAAGGTTGGGAAGATATGTTGGTTATGAATCTCCGTCTATAATAAAGTATTTATAACCATCTACTGGAGATTTATTTACTACACGTTTTGATGATTGTCATTTGATGAGACAACTTTCCCAACATTAGAGGGAGAAAATAAGTAGATGGATAAAAAAAGCTCATGGAAAACATTATCACTATTACACCAGATCCTCGTATGAAACAATGTGAACATGAAGTTCAAAAGATAATTCATTTGCAACATATTGCAAATCAACTACCAGATGCATTTACTGACCTCAAGAGGATTAGCAAATCTCACATTCCAGCTGAAAATGCTCCAATTAGAATTGATGTCCCAGCAGGACAACCAATAAATGTAAATGAATCTAAGCCACACCTGAAGCGCGATACACCATTCAGTTCCAAAGATAAAAATTCCAGAAATAAAATGGAGCAAACCATTAAGATGGTCAAGTTAAGGGGGTTGTCCCTAAAAAAAACTCAAGACATAACTGAGAAAAATGATGAAGAGATCTCGATAAGTTATGTCACTGTAGTAAGAAAGTGGAACTGAGAAAAAGTAATTGTCGACAACATATTTGTATATAATGTTGCCGTTGAAATAATCAATGATAATGAGGATCTTGAACCTAGATCAATTGAAGAATGTAGATCTAGAGATGATTGGTCAAAATGGAAAGATGCAATTCAAGCATAATTGAATTTACTTTCAAAATGTGAAGTTTTTGGACCTGTAGTCTGAAAACTAAATGGTTGAAACCCGTGGGGTATAGATGGGTATTTGTGCAACAACGAAATGAGAAAAATGAAGTCGTGAGATATAAAGCACGACTTGTAGAATAAAGCTTTTCACAAAGACCATCCATTGATTTTGAAGAGACATATTCTCCTGTAATGGATAGAATCACTTCAAAATATTTAATTAGTCTGGAAGTGAACCTGAAACTTGATATACGTATAAGGATTTAAACTTGTTACAACATATTTATATGGTTCTTTAGATCTTGAAATTTATATGAAAATCCCTGAAGGATTTAAATTGCCAGAAACATGTAAGAATTCTTGAGAAGTTTATGTAATTCGTTTGCATAATCCTTATATGGATTGAAGCAATTTGGAAGAATGCGGTATAATCATCTTAGTGAAATTTATTAAAGGAATGTTATAAAAATGACCAAGTTTGCACATGTGTTTAAAGAAATGGATTAGAATTTGTTATAATCGTAGTATGAGGACAATTTGAAAATAATAGGAACTCTTGAAGAGCTTCAAAAACAATTAATTGTTTAAAGAGGGAATTCGAAATGAAGGATTTTGGAAGGATAAAGTTTTGTCTCCGCTTACAAATTGAGCATCTGACTAATGAAATTTTTCTTCATCAGTCAACTTATATTAGAAAATGTTAAAGTGATTTTACATGGATAAAGCACATCCATTAACTACTAATATGGTTGTAAGATCGCTTGCTAAAGAGAAAGATCTTTTTCGCCTTCAAGAGAAAGGGAATAACTTCTTGATTCGGAAGTACCATATCTTAGTGTTATAGGTGCATTTAGGTATTTTGCTAATTCAACAAGGCATGATATTGCATTCACTGTAAATTTATTAGCAAGATTTAGTTTGTGCCCAACGAGAAGGCATTATAATTGAGTTAAACATATATTTCGATACATTCGAGGGACATTTGATATGATAATATTTTATTTCAATGAATCTATATCACAATTGATTGGTTATGTAAATGTAGGTTTTTATCATATCCACAGAAAGGCAAATTTCAAACATGATATTTATGTACTTATGGGGGTGTAGTTGTATCTTGGAGTTCAACAAAACAAACTTTATCTGCTAACTCATCAAATCATGTGGAAATAATTGCAGTTTACAAGGCAAGTCGAGAATGTGTTTAGCTAAGATCAATTACTCATCATATCCAAACAATGTGTGGATTGTTTTTTGGTCAAAAGATTCCAATAGTTTTATATGAAGATAGTACAGTAAGCATAGCTCAATTGAAATGAGGGTATATTAAAGGAAATAGAACAACACATATCTCTCCAAAATTCTTTTCCACTCATGATCTCATGAAGAGTGGTGATATAGATATTAAGTAGACTCGTTCATGTGATAATCTTGCAGATTGAACATTTGAGAAGTTGCTATATGGTATTGGAATGTGAAGGTTCAAAGACATAAAGTGATGTCGTCATCAGGGGGAGACAATATTGTGTACTCTTTTTTCCTACTAGGTTTTTGTCTCAATGGGTTTTTTCTAGTAAGGTTTTTAATGAAGCACATTGTTTGTTTAAGGTTATCCCAAGAGGGAGTGTTATAGAATATGATGTGTGGTGTGGATGTTCATATGGCTCATAGAATTCCACTTTGTGGCATGTCCTTTAACCTCCCAATTAAATGGTTTTAAGTGTGTATTCTATATAACTCCCAATTATACCATTAAGTTGTTTAATATTATTGTAACTTGTTGGGTTTGTATCAATGTCATAAACCCTATAAATAGGAACAATGTACTAAGCATTTGTACATCAAAGTGGCGAATAAGAATATACACTTTCTCTCCCTTTCTCTCAATGTTTTCTACTATTTTCTTTTACTCCCAAGTTCTCTCATTTCATAGTAAGTTAATTAATTTAATAATTTAAAATTAATAATTAATTAGAATAAGGAATTATAATTAACTATAATTTAGTTATTACTATATTATATTTTTAGAAAAATTTGATTATTATGCATCAAAGTTTATAATTGTTAAAATTGAAACATAAATTATATATATGTTCATTAAAAAAATTTAAAAGAATATTAGAATAAAATTATTACAATAATTTATTATTTATAGAATAAAGAATAAAAACTATAAGAACCTAATTAAAAATATGTGAAAAAACTACAATGATTTGATAAAAGAAAAAAAAACTCTAAGGAAGTAATTAATAACATGTAAACCTATAAGAACATAATAAAAAGAAAAAATTATCAGAACCTAATTAAAAATTGGTTGAAACTATATAAGGACCCATATATTAATTATCCCTAATTATTATGATTTCATAACAAAAAACATAACATCCAAAATTCCAAATTCGTTTTCGTTTCCCATTCACGGCACATGGCAATGAAAACTTGTTTTTTTTTCCCCTTGATAAAAAGAAATCTATTTGTTCTTCTTAGGATGATAAATAATCCTAAAAGTTATTATAGTAAAAATTCATTTTAGGATGTATAGTTTATGCTGTAAAAGGATTATAAAATATCATATAAAAGTAATAATTTTGTGACTGATAATTTTAAAAAACAGAAGCAGAAGGCGACAAAGAAGAATAAGGAAGGGAAGGAAATGGGGAAGCGAAAGATGAACCCAAATTGCAATTTTCTCACTTAATCAAGTGAAAGATAGTCCCTTAGAAAAGAGGCCCAAAAATAATATATAGACAATTTTATCCTATGTAACATCCTAAGTGACAGTTATATAACATGTGGCCATTCACGTGGCATTCAATTTTTAAGTATCCCATTTGGAGAACTGTAATGTCCTGTTTGGTAGCAAAGAATTGGAGTTGAAGAATTGAAACTGGAGTTGGAATCCATATTATGTGTGTTTGGTGTGTTGGAATTGAACTCTACCTGAATTCCATAGAACCCAAAAATGATGAAAGTCAGTTTCAACCTCACCCTACCCTGATGGAACTGACTTCCAACCTCATTTCCTTCGATCGGTTGACATCTTTACCCTCATGGAGCATCAAGTCGACGGCGGCGGCGGCGACCCATTTCCACCTGTGACGACCTTGCGACGGCGACGACCTTCTTCTCCGATGCCTCCTCCTCCCTTCCACCTTCTTCTCCGATGCCTCCTTCTCCGACGACATCGACCCACTTCCACCTGCGACAACGATGACCTGCACCTTCCTTCAGCGATGCCTCCTCCTCCCACGACGATGCCTCAGAT
>JANTPZ010009734.1:0-10485 GCA_025593235.1 Vachellia pachyceras | reverse complement strand
TCCTTAATTCTGGAATTCCTACGGAACTCCGTGTACTAAGCCAGGTCTATCTTTACTATTTCCGGCCTATAGTCTTTCTTTCTGTACTATTTACCTCTGATTTCTCTTTTCATTTCCTAGCTATCGGATTAGCATTTCATTCAGCTAACATAGAAATTTATGGTTATTACAGAGGCACTTGCACTATCATCTATAACTTTGTAGTGAATCTTCAGCCTACATAGTATAATTAGGTTGATTATTGGAGATTGCTATATGTAAATATATTTGATGAGTATACTTTCGTTAGTGGTCATACTTAGGCTCAATGGATTCAGGCTTCTTCTTACAGGTTGGACAGTACAAAGTGTTTCCATCATCTCTAGGCATTGATGCACACTTAGTACAACCTTCCTATTTCCAACCATGCCAAGTCTCCAACCTCTCTATTAGGCATGTAACAATAAAGTTTTCTCCCTAAAAATAATATGAAACAATAGGTCAATGCATGCAGGAATTATATTAATGACATAAGGATTAAGGTATTGAGAAAAAAGAACATCTACATACAATCTTTTGGTCATTGATTTGAGAGATGGTAATCTTGTTGTTATTTAATAAAATTCTGGACGTTGATACTTGGCTAGATTGGGATGGCATTTACTGACTTAAGCTATTCATGAGAGGAGATTCCCAATCCTTTGCGCTGATTCAATGTAGAAAAATGAGATTTGTAGTATGAAATAAGAATTTAATTTAATTTAAACAGTATTTATAGGAAGATATCAACATATCAATAAGGTTTTTCACTTTTGGGATGGGAGGATTGAAGAAAACCCTTGTAACATTGAATAAACTATATATTTGGGGACCGTCTGGAAATGTGCAATAATATCGCATCAAGTTAATTGGAGTTTAATTTAAGGTAAAAAATGAAAACACTCAGTATTGATTTGTGAAAAAAGATATATGACCATCATCTGCAAAACCAATCCTGGCCAAATGTATAACCACAACCACAGGGGTCTCCATATTCTCCAATTGGGTAAGCATTGGTAGAACACTCATCAAACAATACACATTCAATGTCAGCCTCACTGTAAAAATGATAAATGGTTAGTGACAAGGAAAAGAATTATATGGAATTTCTATATTGTTGATAGTGAATACTTAATATCAGTTAGGAGCATCCTAAGTTTGTTCTTTGTCTCATGATCTCTTCAAAATTCCTCAAGAGAACACATTGATTTGACAAAGGCAATCACAGCTGCATAACAAAACATAAAAGCAGGTCAGAACTGGCTGGTAAAAATGAAAAATTCCTTTTGTTTGACTTTAGTATGTCATGAATAGGCATGAAAGTGTAAGAATAAAATGGAATATTGGCAGCTTGCTCTCTCACAACGGTTTGTTGAGTAAAAAGTATCTTGTATGGATGAGTGGTTGCCCTATACATATTAATTAGGAGACACAATGAAGTTTGCAACAAAGTATATTTTGCCTTCAGTTAACATGTTACGATATTGATCATAGAGGTTTTTTGCAATCAAGCTGGCATGGATCGTAGTGCCCTGTGAAATAAAACATAAATTAAACATGTAAAAGCACAACATCAATCAAAATGAGAAATGAACATGCAGTATAAATGAAACATAAACAAAACCTCCTGATCAAGGTCATTGTTATGCAAAACAATTCAGTAGGTGAAGATTTTTGGTACACGTTCCACTTCCTGAAGACATGAACAACAATTGACCACCTCTCAGTTCCATCATGGACAGCCTGGAGCAAGGAAACACGAGACATGATAGCATAGTGAAGGAATGGAAAAGGAAATATGAAACAGTAAGAAGACTTAGATGTGAAGAAGATTAGATGAATGAGCTTTAAGGCAGTCTGTTTTTTTATAATCAGACTAAAAACTGAAAATGAAAATTTAACTTTGGTTCATGGTGGCAACTTGGTTAATGTGGATGGGTTTGAAATTTTGAGGGGGAGAAGATAGTGTATGCCATTTGCCTGAGGAGAGGTCGACAACTCATCTTCAGGTATGACAACTTTTGTTATGTAGTTGGTTGGACAAATTTTCTGCTAACAAAGACATGGGGTTAGACAACAAAACCATATTTTGTATGTGGAAAGTTACATGAACAGGGGAAAAGGGTAAGATAAGACAACTTGAAGACAATCCTGGATGTCAGAAGGCTTGCAGACACGTATCCATAGCCTGAATGCATGGAGGTCATTTATGTTTATTAGAATTAGAATAGCTGAACTACTTTTGTGACTTACAAGAAAAAATAGGGTAGATAAAGAGGTAGATGAAAATGGGAAAAAGTAGATCCTCCTTATACTTTTACAAAAAAAGCAGCAACTACAGGTGAAGAAAACTATTATTTGTGTAATGGTAAATTGAGAGATGGTTGGAATGAAATGCAAGAATGCATTTGGCTGGTACAATGGATGTAACAGAGGTTTGACAGGACAACGGATGGTAACTTTGATTATGTATAATATTTTTTAGAATGTTCTTGTTCTTGTAATAAAGGTTTGACATGCAAATTGGGAAATGAAACCTGTAAGATGGATTCAGTTCCTCACAGGAAACCTGAAAATTGGTACCATAACATGACTGTGGAGGAATGAGAAAGTTTTCACAATAGTAACATTGGGTAATTGTAGACTTAAATGTTGAAAATCATACTTTATTGCTAGGAATCAGGCAGAGTATGATGAGTTTTGTCTTTAGAAATCATGAGTGTGGTCTTTACTAAGGTTTACTGAGTATGATTATCAGCTTCAACTTGTAATTATTTAGTAACTTAATGTGAGAGAGAGAATGTTTACAATAACGGAGGGTTGATATGCTTGATTGTGAGTTATGATTTTTTTTATATTGTTAAATGTTCAATGTTATATATTATATGAATTGCGTATATGAGACCAGGGAAAAAATAAATCAAAGATATGGGGCGTTGAAAAAGGTTTATTCAATCACAAATCAATCGATAGATGGTTGGAATCAAATGGAATCATCTTTTTAATATGAAAAACGTATTTCTATTTAAACCATAAGGTCACATTTCAAGCAAAGTGAACATAGTCAAGGTTGAAGGTCTGCAAACATGGATGGTTAGGCGGCAGCAGTGATTAGAAAGCAACTTTACTGTTTTACAACAAAAGAAGCAATCAGAAAAAGCAAGACCTCTATAATGGCTTAGTTTCACAACATTGTTATATCTTTAAGGAATGTAATTCAAAAGCAGGCTAAGTACATTGATATTGTAATGAACATCCTTTAAGACAACTGAAGTGTTTTCCATGTGCACATATTCCTAAACCTTATATGTTTAAGGAAGTAGCTTTCTGAAACATCTTAAAGGATGTTTCAGAAACACAAAAACAGGCTGCATACTGGAGAGGTTAAAAAAGCAACTTGTAAAGAGTGGTTGAGTGAAAAGATGCAGCAGGGATGGTTATTACACAAAAGCATATTTTTTCATGTTCACATATTTCTAAACCTTACATGCATATAGCCAGATGCTATGGTTGATTAGTGCAAATCAAATGGGCATATAGGTAGAGAAACGCTAAGGGGTGTGAGTTAGGTTGCTATTGTATAGTTCAGTACCTTTGAGTGTATTGCATAAAATATTTGCGATGCTGTGAGATTCTTATGTTGCTGGTATTATATTACCCAGATTTAACTTGTTGCATGATGTTATGTTCGTTAAAATAATATTTCGTTATCTTGTTATTATATACTAACATTATTGGCTGATAAGTAACCTATATCCAAGACTTAATATTTATCATGTATCCAAAGCAAAGAAGGTAAGGTAACCATATCGAAGACATATTCTCTATCAGTGTGTTGCACATCTCTGGTTAATTGCAGAACCAGCATGTAAACATCCACAACTCAATCTGGGCAAAGAGCAAGTCTAAATATGTCACGATTCAATTAAGGTGAATAGAGTCAAGGTTAAAGGTCTGAAAGCCTAAATGGTTGCTGCATAAGTAATTTGAATAAAACTTTGGACATGGAATAAGAAATATCAATACCTCTTTAATGGTTTACAGAAAAGTAGTAACTATTTAGGTGAATTACACAAATGCACACTTTTCCAAGTACTCAGATTTTTGAAACCTAAATGTTTAAGTCAGCTGACAAATTTAATCTGTTGAGAACATCATGAAGAAATTTAAGGAAGCTGAGTGCTGCAACCTGGTAAACAGAAAAGTAGAAAAGCAGGTTGCGGACATGTGTATTGCAAGTGACATTGACAACTTATTAGCTAAAGCAAGATGTTATCCAACATTTTTTATTAAGGGTTAATCACTACAGGGTAAAGGCATAACCCAACATGCTAATCTTCAAAATTTATCTGCTCACAGAAGCTGACTGAAAACATGTCAATGTCACTTACTTATTGACATTAAACAAATGCACACCTTTCCAAATCCTTACATGTTTAAGGAAGGTGATTGCTGAAACATGGTAAATGATTTGTCAGAAATAGAAAAGCAGGCTACGGACATGTGTATTGCAAGTGACATTGACAACTTATCAACTAAAGCAAAATGATATCCAACATAATTTTCATTAAGGGTTAAGCACCAAAGGGTAAATGCATAACCCAACATGTTAACATGAAAAAATTAATCTGTTCACTGAAGTTGACTGAAAACATGCTGCACACTTTCTTATTGACATTAAACAAATACACAGTTTTCAAGTACATAGATTTATAAATCCTTACATGTTTAAGGAAGGTGATTGCTTAAACATGGTAAAGGATTTGTCAGAAACAGAAAAGCAGGTTGTGGAAATGTGTATTGCAAGTGACATTGACAACTTATTAGCTAAAGCAAAATGTTATCCAACATAATTTTCATTAATGGTTAATCACCAAAGGGTAAAGGCATAACCCAACATTTAAAAATAAAAAGTTTTGTGTTCACGAAAGCTTATTGCCAACATGTTGCACACTTGCTTGCATTCATATAACAAATGCAGTTTTTCAAGTACACATATTTCTAAATCCTTACATGTTTAAGGAAGGTGAAAGCTGAAACATGGTAAAGGATTTGTCAGTAACAGAAAAGCAGGCTACGGAATTTTTTTTATGAAGGATACAACAAGATTCTGCATACTTTATAGAGTCAAACTTTGAAAAAATTCATTCAGCCATCTAGTCTTTATGGAGAGAACCAATCTCCCTAATTACATATATGTTAAGCTTCACAATGTCATACTAATATGAGTTTTACAAATGCTGCATACCATTTTATACTTTTCCCAATCCGGTCAATATGTGTTAATTCAAACAAAATGAATGAGCATTTGGAAAGGAGCTTAACTTGTATATGAGTATAACTGTGCATGGTAGATCTTTGTGACCTTAACAATGTCAGACTAATTACATATATGTTAAGCTTCATAAGATTCTGCATACTTTGATCTTGGTCAATGACATTTACAGCTATGTTATATGACCATTTGCATTTTGAAATGTATAAAAAAAAGATAGGTTGAAGTTATTTGTCTCGGGATGTATGTTAAGCTTCACATGGAGAATGCTAGAAAGACCACTTCTAATTGTTCAATTATTATCCAGTGTCCATTTCCCTTTGTTTCCTTTACTTATTATCCAGTTTTACTTCCTCCTTGTTGAGATTACTTTTAGTCCTGATCAAGAACATAGAGGATGTTGGAAAGACCACTTCTAATTGTTCAACTATTGGAAGTCTAAGTCATTATTTTCTATTATGTATGTGTATGTGATATGGAAACAATTAATAACAACCGGGTAAGAAAATTGTTTAGAGAAAAAAAATGTTATGTTGCTGGTATTATATTACCCAGATTTAATTTGTTACATGATGTTGTGTTCGTTAAAATAATATTTCATTACCTTGTTATTATATACTAACATTATTGGCTGATAAGTAACCTATAACCAAGACTTAATATTTATCATGTATCCAAAGCAAAGAAGGTAAGGTAACCATATCGAAGACGTATTCTCTATCAGTGTGCTGCACATCTCTGGTTAATTGCAGAACCAGCATGTAGACATCCACAACTCAATCTGGGTAGAGAGCAAGTCTGAATATGCTCACGATTCAATCAAGGTGAACAAAGTCAAGGCTGAAGGTCTGAAAGCCTAAATGGTTGCTGCATAAGTAATTTGAATAAAACTTTAGATATGGAATAAAAATATCAGTAACTCTTTAATGGTTGCTGCCTAAGTCATTCTTTTCTATTATGTATGTGTATATGATATGGAAACAATTAATAATAATCGGGTAAGAAAATTGTTTAGAGAAAAAATGGAGTCAAACTTTTCCATGTTTTGTTAGTCATATCCTTTAAGAAAACTGCATATTTTTCCATGTTTTGTTATTCCTAAAACCTTATATGTTTAAGGAAGCTTTTTCCATAATTTTCCATGTGCACATATTCCAACTGCAGCTTTAAACTTGCATTTTGGATGAAAGTAATACAAATGAAAGTTTACAAATTAAATTTGGGAAGGAGCTTAACTTGTCTGAGTTTTACAAATGATAATTATTACAAATTATCTATGCATTTTAAACATGAATTTTGGAGGAAAGTATTACAAGTGAAAGTTTACAAATGAAACATGGGAATGAGCTTAACTTGTCTGAGTTTTACAAATGAAAGTATTACAAATTAACTATGAATTTTAAACATGCATTTTTTAATGTCGCCTAAGCTGTCATATAGTAGTTCAATCAGCTTTCAGCTGGAGCAAGTAAACACGTTTGATAAGTTCTTTTTCACTTTTTCCTTTACATGAACCAAGCCAACTTATTGTACAGATGTTAGCTTCTTCTACAAGACATGACATAACCGCTCGATAGGAGCTACAACAAAACAAAGTTTCACAACATTGTTAAGGCAGATGAATAACAAAAAGAAGCCATAAAAAAGAAGCATGGAACAAAAAGTGGAAGAACTGGTTTACCTCATGTTCAAGATATATCAGTAGCTATCAGTAGCCTTCGCATATTGCAACCTGGTCGGCTTCCTTCCATTATAGCTGCAGTAAGTCAAGATATGTTATGATGCGGAGGGATCATAATGAACCCATATATATATATATTGCATCCTCATCAAGATATGCGATGAATTTATGGTATGAAGCGGAGGGATCATAACTAACTCCAAAAAAACACCAACATGTAATGACATATGAGTAAGCATGGAACAAAAATGTTTGAAAATTTTAACTTCATGTGCAAGATATATCAGCAGCCTCCGCATATTGCAACCTGGTCGGCTTCCTTCCATTATAGCTGCAATAAGTCAAGTTATGTTATGATGCGAAGGGATCATAATGAACATATATATTGTGCCCCAACAACGCAGAAAAAGCATGATATAATGGAAGGAGCTTTCCTTGTCTAAGTTTTATCCCGGTCAGTGATATATATTGTGCCCCAATGATGGAGGAAAAGCATGATATAATGGAGCCGGTAGACAGAAATATATTGTGCTTTATAGGAAACAGAGGCAACACAAACTTTCAAATTTGGAGCCATGAAAAGTACTTCAAGCCGGCGAAGTTGGAATAGAGCCCAAGAATTTTTTTTTACATGAGCCGATGAAGTGCTATGAACAGTGAAATGAATGTGAAGTCGGTAGTGAGCTGGAAGGAGGAGACGGCTTGAGTGGAGAGGTAGTAATAGATATATTGATTTTGATATATTAATTTAATGAAATTAATTATAAATTTAATCAAATAAATTGTTTTTCTCTACTTTATAAATAAGACGAGAGGAATATAACTTGATTATAGCATTAGAGAGAGTATCATGATCAACAAAAGAAGAAAAACTATCACTTAATCCCCATAATTAACTATTTTAAGTATTAATCATAAGATTTTGGAAAATAAAAATATATATTTCGAACTTTTTCTTTGCCAAAAAACAAAAGAACTACTACCATGGTTTTAGGAAATAATGTGCATGTTTGACTCGGCGTTTGTAGGGTCTAAATGCACGTTCAATAGTGTTTTGGCAAAACAAGATAATTTTTTTCACATATTTGTCTCAGCATATGTAAAAATATTTCTCTATCGCATCATAAGCGAGCCCAATTTGTATTGAGTCAAAATTTAAGTGCTTAATTATTCTAGTCAAAACTAAACTTATTATATGGATAAAAGGTTTAACTTTTCAAAAATATATAAAAAAGAAGTTTATCATGGATGGTGACTTGGCTTTTGGGCGGTCGTACCTGGAGGTGGGAGGCCCAACCCGCCACTAGATGGCGACTCTTAACCCACGGTTTGGCGGGCCAGCCCGCCTTACCTTTTTTTATTTTTTAAAAATATATATGTTTATATTTTTTTGTTTTTTTATCTCAATATTTTTTACAAAGAAATAAGTAATATTAAATTCTATTTTAAAGAAATTATTGAACATTTATTGATATGATTGGAAAGAGAATCATGTAATTATGCAATCTTATAGGAAAAAACTTGGTAAAAAAGAAAAAAATGATTTATTTTATAAAAAATATTTTTAGGCGGGTTGGCGGGCCGCAGGTGCGGGGTCGGGCTACGAAATTTTGTTGGCAGGCTATGGCTAGCCCGTTTTACTAGCACTAGTCGTACCGATAGTACCGGGCACCATGTGGCACGTGCCACATGTTTTGACCGCTTGCTTGTCCATGTCAATGACTCAGCAATGCTTTGTTTGGGTTGTCACATGGCTTAGGTTCAATTATGTCCCTTCTGTAACTTGAGTGTGGAAGATGTTCTTCATGCTCTCAGCGATTGTTCTTAGGATTAAAGGTGAAATTTTTACAGCAGGAGTTTTTGGTCAATAACATTAGTTTAATTTAGTTTCGACTGGTGTAAAAATAGGCGGGCCTTTAAAAATGATGTAATTTTAGCAACTTCGACAAATTGACATAAGCATCTTTTCAGGGAGAACAAATGGGTTCCAAATGAAGAAAAAAGGCGAATGTTTTAGCCAATTTAGCATAGTTGCTAAAATCACACATTTTTTAAATGATCTAGGAAGGTCTGTTTGGATTAGCGGTGAAAACTACTTTTCCAACATGATTTATAGTTTATGAGGTAAGTATATGAAAAGAATTTTATCTTAACTTGCATGAACGTTATTTCCCAATGTTTTAGCAAACAAGCATGGATGTCTACTTTTACATCCATCAAAACTTAATTGTGTCAGAACCTCCTGACGAAAAGCTCCATTGTTAAAGTAACCGTATGAACAATTTGGAAGCTTTAGTCTTGGAGTTATAACTTTACTTTTGGTGTTGATTATTTTTTTGCTTGGTACATCCTTTGCCCTTAACCTAATTCACTTTAACTTGAAGGATTTATTCGGGGTTCAGACTAATTTGAAACAAGCAAACAGAACTATAAGAACAACAAAACTCTACCATCAAGTATTTAACACTAATGCATTCACATATTTAGAACTCGAGACTTTTGACTAAATTGATAATCAATTGAATCAAATGCTTGATGGTGCTCTTATTGTTGATTTTACCAAGCCATACTGTGCTTCTATGATGTTCTCACAAACTTGGAAGTTATTTTTGCATTCCAATAATACGGTATCAATGAATAATGTACTTCTTGACATGGATAGATTGAAATACCAAGCTCCTCCTATCGAGGGGTAAAAGTTAATGTGTCCACTCGAATTTACGGTAGGAGCTACTTCTTTCAATTTGATTTAAGCATTTAAAAAGAATTTTATCTCGACTTGTATAAATGTGATTTCCAACATAACAATGTTGATGGTACAACGCCATCTCAATTAAATGAGCAAGTTATGCAGTAATCATAAGAGGTCATAACGGAGGTTAGATAACTGATCTTTATGAGCAAGTTCGCCGTCCACTGCCCCAGCTGCCGAGCCCATTCACCGTCTGCTCCCCCAGCTGCCGAGCCCGTTCTCGCTCGCTTGCTCTTCTCTCTCGCCTATATGCTCTCGTAGATTACATGTATGTCCGTCTCCTCCCCCATTTCACTTCCCCATTTACATGCATGTCTTCTTTTTTTATTTCTTGGCTTGCAGACTCCATCGTCGACGGACATAGGCGCTCTCGCTCTTGCTCTCTGCTCTCCCGCGTCGTGTATGTATCGCCTCTCTTGTTCCATTTTTTTGTTTCTATTACCAGTGAAATATTAAAATTTGGTTTCATTGTTTGTTTTTTGTATTCCATTGTTGTATCTGGGAATGCATGTATGTGAATAATAATAATGTAGAATGCGATTTTTTTCCTAAGATTTGCTTATTGAAACAAATAGTGATTGATTATTATAGAGAGGTAGAGGAATAAAAGTGTACGTAAGTGTAAAAGTGATCTTTGTTATTTACCTTGAAGCCAGAATGGAATTGAGTTGATGGTGGCCTCCAATAAACATTTCATTAATTGGTGCTTAAAAAGTTTTGTGTACAGTATATTAATAAGGTAGTTTTTGAGGAGAAAAA
>JANTPZ010009731.1:0-10465 GCA_025593235.1 Vachellia pachyceras | reverse complement strand
AAGGTGAGCCTATGTCAGGCCACAAGTTGAACGAAAGAATTACAGCCTAAAGTTTACAATCAATTCAAACTTACAGATGGTATGGTGACCATTTTGCTCGCCCCAACAGAAAGTGATGTTATTCCCCAACTTTTGTTTTGGCTTCCCTGACATTTATTATTGTAAAATCCAATATATTCACGCAATCCAGCTTGAAATAGACTTATAGCATCTTCTTGAATCTTTGCAGTTCCATATCTTAGAGGACAAGATTTAGAAGGGAAGTTTTTATGTGAATCTGAATCGCCCTGCTGTTAAAGAAAAACCTCAATAGATAAGATAACATGGAATCAAATTACTAACAAGATTCATAATCAATATATCAATATATAACATAAAGTAAGCTGCATTATTTACAAGTCATGAACACTTAGTCATTTTTTAGGCTCTGAACATCTACGAGGTCCACATCTAGTTCATAATAAAAGACTAATGAAAAAGCGAAAATGGTATGTTTATCTAAATACAGAGAAGCATGCACAGATCAGCTATGGAAAGGCCACCTTATATGCTCTAGCATGCAGAGTCAGTGTACGGGCAATACGCTTATTTTGATCCAAGTCAGATTGAAGACGTTCACTCAGCTCTTCACACAGTTGATTAAGCCAGTGATGAACCTGAAGACACAAACAAATGACTGTACAACGCAATGTAATCAAATGGACTTTATTCCATGTGAAACAGGGAATCAATTTCCAAGTCATCTAACTAATAAAAATCCAATAACCTACTTATCAAAAGAAGCCTGTCAGTACCTAAACTCCTTAAGAAAATTGAAGAAAGTCAAAGACATTTTAATTAGTTTGGGGCGATGAGAGAATCTAATCCAATAAACAGATAAAATAATAGGAAATGGAACCATGCAAAGACTCAAAACAAAAACAAAAAAAAAAAGGATTTGGACCATGGTATGAATTGCAGTGCCTTCAAGTCAAAACTGAAATATGTTTTGCCATGGGCATATCTTCTTTTAACATCCACTCCTCTGTCATTTATTAAAAAAAAGGCGTTCCTTATAATTATATATTTCCCTTCCAAAATAAGTAATCTGATTTCATTACATGAGGTTCATGAGGAAATATTTAGGCCATTTACTGTTCCTGTCACAGGGCATTAGGCAAACATCAGAAAAGGATCAATTTACTGCTTAACTACACAGAAGTGTATCTTCCATAGTAGTCAGTGATATGAACCTCAGCCTATTTTCACACTGAAAAAAGCACCTCAGCCTGCACACACATATTGGAGACTCTTTAAGAAGCAACAACAATTTGATGGTTGAAACTTGAAATAATTGGAGAATAGTGAAAAGGGGGGAATGTGACAGAACCCAACGGTTATAGAAGAATTGATAGAATCAAGAAGAGTATACAGGAAGAAAGAGGCTCTTAAGATTCAATAAACCTTTTAAAGCAACAGTTGCCATATTTGCAAATCTGAAAATGGATCGTCTCAGAACATCTCAATAGTGTGATTAAGTGATCAGAAATAAAACTTTCATAATGTATATTGTTGAAAAGACCTCAAAAGCCAAAAGGCAGGTACAAACTTTGGGCACACCATCAAATTTCAAGACTAGATTAGTTATATGCATGATAAAAATGAAGCACGTGGCGAATGTCCTATGGCCCAAGTTTCAGGGTATTCCCAACAAGCAGATTTAGTAAAAATGAAGTAATAATAACAGTCACTAGACATATGAAACATACACAGAACCATCGTAGAATGTGGATATTGAAGAATATCAAACTATGACATATGTATTAGGCTGCAGTTTAGGATAGAATTTTTAATCATTGCACATTGAGATGGTTAGAGCATATGTAACCATAACATTTAATCCAGCAAGAGCTTTCCATAGTTAGGGATTTAGCACATCAAATGACACATTGGGTTTGTTTGGATAGCCCGTTGGGAGAACGGACACAGATTTCGAGGTAAATATGTGAGAGGAGTTTTGTCTTGGTAAGCGCAGGAATGGCTTTTGGGTGCCCAAACGGGCTATCCAAACAAGCCAATTATATTAATAGAAGCTATTGCTACACAACAGCAATTTAAATGCCATGCTGCAGAAAGCTGTACACCATAAATCTAGTAAGTAATTTGACAATGTTGGAGGACAAAATTACTGAAGAAATTGTCTTCAGAGCCTGAGGCCCAGGAAATGTTTTGCCAGAACCATGGCTCTTGGGTAGTAGACGCCCTTCTACTTCTTCCCCGCTGATTCCTCTTGCAATATTCCACAGCCAAGTACTGCAATGCTGTAACAGCTAGAATCAGGAATGGCAGATTACAGATTGCTAGACAGACACACAAACGGATGACCAATAGCATAGAACAAGGTAAACCTAGGAGTTTTATTATCTGCCCAAAACATGAAAAGCACACAATGCCTTACATAATTTGGTTCAAAATAATCATGCCTTCTACATCGGAGTAATACATACCATGTTATTAACTAAGGAGACAAAAATTGCAAGTTTGAAAAGATAGGATTGCATCAACAAAATCAACAACATATAGCCACTAACATTCAAGTATTCTATAAGTGCAAGAAATATAGAACATCAAAAACCATGTCAAAGGGTAGAAGCTCACCCTGTATTGATTCCATAACGTTGTTGTAGCCTCTCCTCTGAAAACTTAAGCAACTCACCAACAGTATCGACACCAAGATCACTTTGCAAAGAACTCCCCAGCTTGCCCCCAAGCTGTTTCCTGACAACAAAATTTTCTTCAACATTATACATTGTCAAATTACATACATAATAGCTCAAAAGAGATTATCATCCTCTGTCAACAAAGCTGTCTCAGCTTTGTAGATATTATGAAAAATATTTTTAAAAAAATGTAAGCTCAATAGGGTATCACAAAAGTTAACCCACATTGACTTACTAGTTTAACACAAGAAATTGTAAAGTATAGTTAATTGGATACATTTTCTTTATTGGGAAAGACTCAAGCAATCCTTTGACGGATGAACGTGGCACAATAGTTTGTTGTGCAGGTTTGTTCATAGCACTAGCAAGTTTAGCAAGCATCTGTGAACAAAATATGATGCAAGTCAATGACAATATAAAGATCATGGAAACAACTTTATGTAGAAAGGTTTCTAGTTAAAGAAAAAAGAAATGACATCAAACCATATTCAGCCTGCTTCTCACCTTGTTATGAGCAATACCAGCAGAACATGTGAATTCAGTTTCTTTCAACACTTGTATCCTGAGTTCAGCAACAATGAAGGCCCCACAAGCTAATAGTTTATCATGGTAATCAGAATCACTACTGCAAAGCAACTTCCTAACTTCTTGTTTGGCATCATTTCCATCCTGAGTGCAAAATCATATTCAGTGAAGTTCATATTTTCATGCCTCTCATACCTAGCTGGTCATAAATTTTATTTGGAGAGAGAAAAAATAATTTATGATCAGATACTAAAGTTCATAACAATGTTATCGTTAAACTATATGTGAGCCCATATGTTGAATGGAGTCTAAGACGAGTCATGCTATTCATGACTTATGAATAGTGTGACAAACGATGGATTTTATATGTTAATTGGTTGATTTCATAAGACCAGCATCAATTTAGAATTAACACAAGAAACAGAAAGAAATAAACAAACAAACTTATTAAGAATGCAGAAAATACAAGAAATACTTCCTTAAAATTGAGAAAGAGAATAGAAGGTGCAGTATCTTTAATAAGCATAGTTTTTGACCTCAACATGGAGCCCCAAAACATGTGACTTGAGAACTTCCTCATGAATATCATCCAGGTTTTCTGGAGGAGCTTCTTTCAGCATTGCTTCAGCAGCTTCAGTAAGATCTATATATACTTCATCAATTGAAGCCCTCTCACAACGACCCTTCCTTGCAAGGATTGATACAACCTGGTAAACAAGAAATTCAATTATGTCAGCCTCGGTAAAATGATCATGTTGAAAACATATTTTAAGGTTGTTAAAGCTCTGTTCTTAAATCACCTCTGAACCTGCATTACGGTATGTGTTGAGATCAGCTTTACCACGTGCTACTGGAACTTGAACCAATTGAATTTGGGGGCATACCTCCTGTGCTTCATCACCTCTCATTGAACTGAAGAAATTTAGAAAATGGTTAGGTTCTAACAGTCAAAGATTTATAGTACTCTCTTTATGCAAAGTCCTTACCGCTTCACACCATATTTACGGGCCTCATAGCTCACAGCAATTAAGGCCCCGCCTTTATATGAGTTGTACTGTATGACAGCAGTAGGCAAGCCCCTTAAGTTTGGCTGCTTTCGCTGTTCAACTAGAAGAAAATATAATATAATTAGCTTAGACAAATTGATACATAGATAAATAGAATGTTGAACGGGGGCAAGCATTGCTGAATAGAAAACAGATAGTACTCTTTAATAATAGAGATAAATATTTAAGAAGACAATATACATGAATTATTAAGTATTCCCAAAGAATATACATGTCAGCCCTCAGCCCCAATAAAAGTCAAGATATATTAGACATAAGAAGAAACAAAAGCTCCTTAATTTGAATTTCTAGGGAATCACCAGAAAAAATAAATAATACAGAATTCACTAACCATCTGCTGGTGTGGATTAACAAAAGTGTTTCTGAGTTCACTAACCGAAGTTCCTTTATCATCTATATTGTGTAATAAAAATAGTCAGGTAATACCCCATAATTTTACTTAACACGACAAACATCCTTGTCTTCAGCCATATTACCTTAAGTCCAGAATCATAATTCATATGCAAATGGAAATGGCAGTGGAAACATATCATTTCAGTCCCATCTGTATGTTATATTAATGTAAATGGCAACCTTAAGTACAGTAATATTAGTAGCAAACCACCAAATGATTCCGCATAACATTTGAGGATTAAAGTGAAACTGGGGACACTAAATGCCGAGGCAGGAAACGAGTAAAATAAAGTTTGATACTAAAAGGACAACTGGGTAATAATTTCTGGAAAGTCACAATTATGGAAGACTGGGTTTTAAAATTTACGTCAAGGCATGACAATAGGAAGAGGTAAGTAACGACGCGTTATTTTGGTACAATTCGGATCCGCAACTATTTTGAAGGCATTGGCGAACCCTAATTAACTTCCTGAAAGAGAAAAAAATACAAGAAGACAAGTAACTGATGAAAGTTTGAAGAATTGCTTACCTTGAACGTAAAAGCAATCCATATCTACGTGAGCAATAATTCTGGCATCAGATGTCTCTCGCGTAGCCACTGGCATCGTTTCCCTCCTTCTGTTTCAGCGTTTTCCCACCAAATGCTCTATTCCCTCCCTGCTGCATTTTTTTTTTTTATCTTCTTAAACTCAAGTCCTCGATGGAACATTCTCCATAGGAAAAAATAGAGTACTTGTTTGGTTTTTTAAATCAAGTGGGATATAATTCGAAATAAAATTCCTCTCACATAGTTACTTTGATTTATATAAAATTACTCTTCTAACGAATTTTCAAACACGCACAGAGTATCAAAGAACTTTTCCAATAATAATATACTCCTTTTTGTTATAAAATGGAAAGGCAGGACTGTAAAGTGCATGTTTGGCAACGTTTATGGACTTCTCATAAGTATGTTCAACCGTGTTTTTTTGTAAATCGAGATAATTTCTTTTACTATTTATTTTGACTTACATAAAAGCACTTCTTCACCGCTTCCCAAACAGGTACAAAAAGGATGACACCACAAGAAATTGGTGAAGAGGGCAAAGGAGTATTTCTCATTTACTTGTGATTTTATGTATCAATACTTTGTATATGCCTCTATTTATAAATCATAAACTATAAATATATAGTTACAAAGAAATAAAGGTAAACATAATGGCATGAACTATAAGAAAAGGAGGTTATAAGGTTTAACGACCCGTTTGGGAACACGATTGAAAAATGCTTTTATATAAGTCGAGTTAAATATGTAGATGAGATTATCTCATTTTACAGAAAAACACTGTTAAATCGACTTTTGGTTTTTCCAAATGGTATATCAAACAAGCCCTATGAAATGATGAATAAAAAACATTAATTAAGGGTTTGTATGGTTTAAAGGAATCCTAAATAGGTAATAATATGATATTAAATATCATTGATATCCCTAATTGACATTCATATATTTACAATAATATCATAAAAGATAAACTATTAATATATTTTAAATATTTTTAAGATGATTCAAAATTTTATAAGATAAATCAAATCTTTGTAATAATAAACTAAATACAAAATACTCATTTTTAAATAATAAAATTACATAAAAAATGATTTAATTGTGTTCTTCTATATGGCTCTATTGAAAATAAAATGTCAAGTAAGATATGTAACATAATTGCCCTTGGATTCGCATCGATGAGTATTATATTTTCTAGTTTATATTTGTTGTATCAATAGATTATTGTATATGTTGGTCAAAAAAAATAGATTATTGTATATACATAGTCAATACCATGAAAGTTTGTGACTATTACAGTCAGAAGTACATGTGCATCTGAAGCCATTTTTATATTGTTCCTGACTTTGGTTTAGAATTCCAACACGTTAATAACCAGCATCCTATGACAACCAATAAAGTTTAGACTGAACCGAAATGATTAGATTACGATGAAGAGATCTGCTGAGGAACTGCCTTTTCCTGTGTATGGGTTACAATTTTAGTTTACTCCCTTGTGTTTTGTTTTATTGTAAAATCTTATTAATTATTTTTATGAAATTAAATTAATTATATATAAAAAGTTTTTGCCACTTTTCAAAAATTAGCTTTTGATTGGTATATTTTTTTGGATGAAAAGGGATAAATGTATTATCCAAAATGAGTTATAAATATTTCATTGAATTTCTTAAAAATTTTGTGCTAAAAAGTAACAGTCTTATCTTTTTTTTTTTAAGAAATAGAATCTTATAAATAACATCCAAGAAGTATATAACTTAGAGGTTGAGTGTAAAAAGTATTTACCTCATCAAAAAAGGGAAATTACTGTAGAGTTCCAAGAAGTAGAAAATACTATAAAAAATCCGTGAAAATAAAAAATTTAATATGGAGTCCCATAGGTTATAAGATATGTTATTTGTAAAAGCAAAAATATCAAATTGCCCTTCGTTGAAAGTTGGCTGCTGTGAAGATGTCCTGAGAGGGATCCTAATAGGTGATTACAAGTTTGCCCCAACAAACTAAACTGTTTGTTTCGGTGAACTTAAAAATCTATAATGATAACTGAAACATCTTAAATAACATGAGTACCACCAATGATAAGTTAGTAGAGCCCCACCAATAACATTAAATATGTATTAATAAACTAATTGACATTAAACTGCATTGACAAATTAATTGATAATTTTAATGATTTTAGTTACACAATTAACAAAATATGAGCTGAAAATATTAAATATGTATTGACAATATGATAATTTGAACACCACTAATGACATTTAAGGTGTGTTAATAACTTGTGATTGGTTGTACTCAAGTCTTCATTTAATGTACTTCAAGTGTAAATACATATTTAATATTTTCAACTCACATTTCGTATATTGTAAACCAAAATCATTAAAATTATTAATTAATTTGTCAATACATATTTAATAATGTGCAATCAAAATCTTTTAAGAAGTAATATTGATGTGATCGTATTTTAATATAATTAGTTCGACACTTTTGAGAATTTTATATGGTTAGTTTGTATCATTTTTTTGCTAATTGGGGTTATTAAGAGCTTTTTTGATTGCATCTTTGGCAGTTTAGATTCATACTCATCTATAATATAGGTCTTCAATTTTTATATTTTGCATTTTGCACATTAAAACTCTGTTACTTATTATTGGTCGTTCTTAAATGTCATTTAAGGTGTTTCACTTGTTCATATAGATTTTTGAGTTTGTTAGGGCAAAATTGGAAGTTCATCGCAGCCAACTTTCAATGGAGAGTATTTTGATCATTTTACTTTTGCAAATAATATACTTCAGATCCCAATGTGGAGTCACATGGGATCATCCCATGTGATCCACATTAATTTTCTTATTTTCAGGGACTTTTTGTAGTATCTTTTGCTTTTTGGGATTGTACAAGAATTTCTCTAGAAAACAAGATCTTTGGGTACAATGTTTGTGGTGCAAATACAAATGTGGCAACAAGAAAATTCCCCTTCCCCATGTGAGCAAGAAAATAAACCAATCGGTAGTATGGCAAACCATCACGTCGGTCTGGGCAAGCTTCTACAGAGGTGTGTGACGCAAACTCCGCAGTAGTAATAGCACCAAGGCATGGGATGAAGTGTAGACTCCGTTAGATAGACCCCTATGGGATTATGTAGATAGAAATTTTAATCTTTTTAACTCGGAGTCTCAGGTAAATGAATTTGTTACTATTGTAGGAACCTGGGATCTTAATAAATGGAGCACATTTCTTCCAAACAGGGTAATATCCCATATTCCAAATGGTTCAGCCACCCAGGGGTATTGAGCCCGATACTTTCCGATGGTGAATTTCTACTAACGGGTTCTTTAGCATCAAAGCTGCATACAAGATGATATACACTTAGCAGAACCACTCTAATAGATCTGACTGGAATGAAATTTGGCAATGGGAGATCCCAGAGAGAGCAAAATACTTCATGTGGCAAGTTTTCCATGAGAGACTTCCAACTAACTCACTCAGAGCGAAACGCAATGTCACAAATATTTATGAGTGCCCATATGAGTGTGGCTATGAGGAAAACATTATTCATTCCCTTAGAGACTGTGAGGATGCATTTAATTAACCCTATATATGCTACTATTTTCTTTGTTAGTGATTTGTAGGATTGGATTAGCTGGAATTTGACCAATGAACCGCAAGCAAGGAAAGTGTCAAGGTGGACTTGGAGCAGGATTTTTGGTCTAGCTTGCTGGATGATATGGAAAAATCGTTGTTGCAAAGCATTCAATAAGATTAGTATGCAACCAGAGGAGCTTGTAACGAAGTGCATCTATCAGCTCATGGAAGGAGTAGAAAGTGGATGATACAAACATACACTATATCAATTAACAGATAGAGTGTCCTGCAAGTGGAGTTTCCCCCCAGCTGGATACATACGAGTCGACGTGGATAGTTCTACCAACCAACAAAAGCATGCAGCTTGTTGGGGTCTTTTGCATGATGAACATGGTTATTGGCAGAGAGGCTTTCAAGTAAGTATTGGCTTTGCATATTCTACCGAAGCAGAGTGGCACGCTATTAAGGAGAGTCTGTCACTATGCCAAGAGAAAGGCTTTTATAAGATTAAGCTTTATACAGATTCTTTAAAAGCTATACATCTCATATTTTCTGGATATGACACGTTGCACCCACTTAATCAGGTCATTACTGAGATCCGCACTCTCACTATGAGATGATGGGTTGTAGAGATTATACACTGCTATAGGGAAGCGCTAGTTTGTGCTGATAAGCTCGCCAATAATGGACATCGATTAAGTCCAAAATATCTTTATCTATTTGAACCACCTAGCTATTGTTTATATTCTCTAAATTGCGACGTGTGGGCGTGTTTGGGCACTAATACCCATGTTTTTACTTCTATGTAATTGTTAAAACTCAAGCTTTTGCTTGCCTCGTTATTAAAAAAAAAGAATTTCTCCAGAAAAAACAAAAAAGAAATGAAATAGTTTTTGTTTGTTGTTTTATTGTTCAAAGATACTTGTAGGTGTGAATCATATTCGGTATTTGAGAGACTGTGTGTGGGGACAGTAAAATTTGGTGTGAATGACTGAAATCTAATACCATCTGATGAAGATAGTAAGGCTGCACACATAATATGATAACCCACCTAACCCAGTTTCACTACAAAAAAAAGTTCTATTCCTGCGGATTTTTCTGTGGATTTTGGCCAAAAATCCGCAGGAAAACAATTTCCTGCGGATTTTAGTCCGCAGGTATAAGGTTCGTAGAAATTTTATTACTTGCGGATTTTTAATCCGCAGGTAATTACCTGCGGATTTTTCCGCAGGTAAAATTGTACAAAATTAAAAGGTTTTTTTCTAAATAAATGACTATTTTTTCATTAGAAAATGCAAAAAAAAAAATGATTACAGAATTTTTTTACTATAAAATAAATTTGAATGAATCAATTTCACGACAAAAAACATATATTTCATTAAGAATTCATTAGATTAAAATATACACATGGAGACCCTCACTACAAAAAAATTTTTGTATTCCTAAGGATTTTCTACTTAAGCCTTCCCCTTGATATTGCCTTTTCAACACTAATAGTACACTTCAATAAATAGTAGTAGATTCCATGCTATCTGGTTCCATTTCTTGATATAGATTTGCACATCTAGATTTCTGTTCAGAAGTATATTCCAGCAGCCCTTCATCATCCATTGAAGCATCAAGCAATTGAAGTCTCCTTGGCAATTGAAGATGAAAATAAAGCA
>JANTPZ010009730.1:0-10616 GCA_025593235.1 Vachellia pachyceras | reverse complement strand
GCAATAAGGCGGATGTGTGGCAAGGCATTGACGCCGAAGAGAGCGAAACTAGATTGCGATTCTTTGAATTCAATGTCGCAGAAGAACAATTTCCCATGAGATGGGGACGAAGGGTCTTCGTTGTTGGCGATGTAGGAGGAAGCGACAAGTGTGAATTCACTGCGAAGCTCCTTGAGTCGAAGCTCTGGTTTCTCGTGGAGCTGTGATGCGTCAAAGAAGAGAACAATCCAATAGGGTCTTGGGGTTTTGACCGATGTAATGTATCGGGAGACAGATTGGTCGTTGAGGCGGATTAGACCAGATTGGGATCTGGATTGAAGAGTGAGAAGCTCGCTGACTCGGTCATCACCGGATTCCGAGGAGACAGTAAGGGAAATGAGGGACAAGAGAACGATGACTGGCAAAAGAAGTGGCGGATTGGGAATGGCAGTCATGGCCGTCTGCGATTTTGGGGTTTCACAGAGGGACGAAGAGAGAGAGGAAAGGAAGGGTTTTCGATTGAGGAGGAGGAGTGGAGTGAAGACGACGGAGAAAGACTTTGACAAATTCCTTTGGCAGCAACTGGGCTAATTTCCAATCAATCACTGCCACGAAAGGAAGTGATGTGTAACACTCACCAATTTTCCACGGTGGACAATCAATGAAATTTTTTTTTGTCCTCCAGTTTTTAACAAGTTTTTAATGGTCCTAACTGCCGAATAATTGTGTGTTTGGGAATTTTTAAGGAGAAAGGAGTAAGGAAAAAAGAGTTTTGAAAAAAAATTTACAGAATCCAAGGAGAATTTACGGATTTCGATATGATTTTGGTGGATTTCGAGATGATTTTTACGAATTTTAAGATGTTTCTATCTTGATTTACATGAACAGTTGTGAATAAGAAATTCCCAAACAAATACTCAAGATTACAATGACCATGTTTGACAACACTTTCATGGAGTCTAAAAGTATGTTCAACAGTGCTTTTCTGTAAAATGAGATAATTTCCTTCATATCTTATCTTAATTTACGTAAAAACACTTTTTCACCATGTTCAGTATATTTTAGCTCTACGGAGATTAAATATCTTGATTGATGCCATGAATGTATAATAGAACTTTTATTATGTTATAAACATTATATTTGTATATGTCTATAAACTATTGATATTCCATATATCATTCCTAATAACCTTCCTCATAAATAGCTTTTAGAGGTTTTTATGAAATTGTTACATATTATACTTATGGAAATTGATGTTTGTAATTATTCCATGTAACTTTTGGTTAAGTTGAATGTCTATATATATGGGAGCTATGTAATTCATGAGATGAAGATGAATAAGATTGGTTCCTCTCCTTCTTACAATTTATCTCTTGTTTGTTCATCTCCCAAATCTCAAATATCTTATTTTATAACACGTTATCAGCACGAACTTAAAAAAATAAGCATTAGTCATTAACATTCGTCAATAATAAGCATTAGTTCACTGGATTAAAACCATTCAAAAATTAGCATTAGTACACATCTTGTAACTTATGGGTAGAAAAAAAAATAAGCATCAATTCCTTCTTTGGGGCATAAGCATTAGTCAAAGAGATTATATACCATGAATTTAAATAGAGTTGTAACCAGACCTACATGGTCCCTACCGGGTGCAGCCACACCCCCTGACTTCCAGAAAATTAGATATATATTAGTACTATGTGATTTATTTTGCACCCACTCATTTGCTAATTTTGAACCCACTGAATTTTTACTCAAATTCTTTTCAAAAGATATTAAGAATAAATCTCACTTATCTTCTCAAAAAATAGTTTACACCCCCTGAGTTGGGATCCTAGCTCCGCCACTAGTTGTAACTATTACAAAAAAAATCCTCTTAATTAAAAAAATTCAATTCCAATATACCACTGTCGTACAAAATGCAAATGGTTTTAAACACCATGAGTTCTCATTCATGCTCATCAAACAAAATAATAAAACCTCCTACTGACCATAGGAATTAAATTCACCGATGAAAAAAATTATTTTTCTTACATAAATAATGTAATAATATATATTAATACATTACACAACACTACAAAATATTTACTATGCACGGCCAAATCCATCCTCATGCTCATAGCTCCATACTAAATACTACCAACAAATAAAAGTCCCACTAATGTCAACAACATTAAATTTAAACTCAGAGTGACAGAGTTTTTCTAAAGGGAAATCATAGAAATCTTGGAAGTAGACATGATCAAGAATTCTTAACTTATGCCACAAATATGTTATGACGAGATTCGAATGGTGAAGAAGAATTACAATCATTTTATCAACTCATTATAAAAATACAGTGATATACGAACCATCGAAATGTCATTACTGTTACCATCATTAAAACAACTAATCCATATTGTCAATATTTCTGTTCCAAACAGAGTCTAAACAATTACACAAAATATATATCTAATAAGCTATCAACTAATAAAGTAATATAGTAAACAATATAATAACTCATTTAGTCCAGAAAGAAGGCAGTTTCATATGTCAGCAATATCAACAATTTTGTTCTTAATAGTGACACTCGAAAAATTTTAAAATATAGATGAACTAACCATATAACTCATTACCAGTCCACCCAGAAAAAGGGGTATTCAATGCTCAATTGAAGAACATAGCATCATCTTGCAACTATTTATGACCATACAGATATCTGCATATTTGGTAGATATATATATCCATTCAAGTTCAAATTAAATCAAAATGTCGTGCAATCATGATAGCTCAAAATATAGCCGAAACAATTAGAAAACCTTCTAAAATATCAACATATAGGTCAGCACCATACCTTCAAGGCAGCTAACATCTCATCAGGAGATAATAACCTATCTTTGTAAAGGAATGTAGGCAAAATCCCGATTGCAACGTTACTATTACATGAAGTGAGACCAACTAACAACAACTTAGAAAACCGCAATATCAGGGAAAATGGAGTATCATATTTTGATAACAATTGAGATAAATGACCCTTACGATTGATTATTCAATAAGTAGATTGAGCCATGAAATGATGCCGCACAAACTGTATTTTTTTCATTCTTACCAAATCAAAGCGGGCACCAAAATAGGAAGACATAGCAGCAAGCAACCATGAGTCACGTTCAAGCAAGCAACCATGAGTCACGTTCAAGCAACCAGTTTGCACGAGACCCAAGGATTGCTAAGGAGGACATACATATTAAATTAACAAATACAATAAGTATCAAATATTGGATCCGTTATATCCGTCTGATAACAATTTATGGATCCCCTATAATTTTATCAAGAGAGGCTTAATATATTAATTAAGTGTAAATATGCATTGATTGAATTTATTGAATATAAATATGCATCTTTTTAACGTCCAAATTGCCGTGATTTTATATTATGAGATATTCTTTCATTTTCCCCCCTTCATTTTCATTTTGTTATCTCTTATTATGTTATTATTGTTTATTTTCAGTTATGAATTTAACTTTATCGAATTTATTTCAGTATTATTTTAATGGCTAGTAGCCAAGATATTTTTATAATTGTGATTGAATAACCTAAAGTCACATCACTATTATAACAGTTCTTTTATAGAAGAACACTGTGGATACTTGCAAATGGCAAGAAAAAATTGTGTCATTTGAATAATCAAATTGCTACAAAATATCAAAGCCCTGAAGGCTTAATGTTCAAACATCAAAATTTGGCAGCTTATAAATATTTTATCTTTGGTCCAGAAGACCAATGCTTGAAGGAAGTGATATGCACTATTGAAATATAAAAAGATGATGGTCATGATCATATTATTGAATTGATGGACAATTGAAAGTTGAGCCTTTTAATGTCATCAAAATTATAAGAAAATGTTACAATATGATGGGAAGTCATATAGAAAAATACATATCCATCCATTCAAAAAAGGTTAAATTGGTTGGTTATGAAACCATCAATAACCATAGAATTTATATTGTTATATAATAATATATGTTATTTCCTGAAGAACTATCTGCTACAAAATTGATATAGTTCCTGAAGAACTATATGTTACAAAATTGATATAGTTCATGAAGTGCTGGTTTAGTTCATGAAGAACTAATATAAATTTTCAATTTATGGGTGGAAAAAGAAGTGATGATGAAAAGTATAACCCATAAATCTATAGAGTTTTGGTTCACTCAAAAGTATAAAGATGATATCCCAATTGGATTGAAATCCAAAATTGTATGAAAGTCATGAGATATAAAGACTTTCAAGTGAAATGCACTGAATAAGAAAAGCATGATTATATGACTCACATTTGAGGGGGAGATAATTATAATACAAATGTGAGCTAATTTTGTATATATTTCCATTTATGAGGGGGAGATTGTTAAGCCATTTGATCTCCCAAAACGGATGTTAGATCTCCCAAAATTGGATGTCATGTTAAATGTCATATTGAGATTTTGATATAAAATTGAAAAGTTATTATAGTAAACAAGAAGTTTACTAATATAGATAAAGTTATTGCTGGCATGACTTGTTTGATCATCCGAGTCATATATAAGATGCAATATAATGTCAAAGATTGTATATTGACATCTATTCAAGAGCCGGAAGATTCTTTATGAATAGCCATCACATTATATATAATTCAAAGGTTATAATGTGATGCTTGTTATCAATAGAATATGGATCGTGAGAAGATTATTGGTTATGATTTGAAATGGATCTCTACACTTCTGGAAATATATTAGTTTGTATGGGCCCATACGAAAAGCATGTAAACCATACAAGTATTCAAGAAGTTTGATAGATGCATCTATAATATGGTTACGTGTGATTATTACTAACTTGCAACCTGAAGTTTGCAGAATTGTTTGAATAAATCATTATGTTCATGAGTGCACAATTTTCAGATTATATGATCCATAAGAATTTATTAAAACCTCCATATATAGCTTGACCAATGTTTATGATGAGAACAAGATTATTATTTCAGTGTTGGTATACCTGACTTAATATATTATATCACTTATACATATTAAGCCAACAATATTCTCCCCGTGAAATTGGCTTTTGGTCAGGAGCTAGTTGAGATAAATGTTGGGCAAGATTCTCCTCCTTATTTATCTCTAAATGAAACAAATTATGTTTCTAAAAGAGAAAATGAGTTTATGAGACTTGTACTGCATTGTTAGTTGATTATCATTTGAAAAAGTTTTTCCAGGGGGAGAAATTAAATGGCTGGAAACGAAAACATATTGAATGCATTATTACTGTCAAATATAAATCCTCAAATAAAATAGTATGAACCAAAAGTTCATCGAATATTGCATTCATGGATATTGTAAAAGTATCTGCTAGATCTAGTTATTGACCTAAATGAGAATTACTAATTCTCATATTCCAGTTGAAAATGCTCCAATTAGTATAAATGAAAATGAGACATGCCTGAAGCATGATAAACAATCGGTTCCAAATATTATACTTTGAACAAAGAGGAGCATATAATTAAAATGATCATATTGAGGAGACTGGAACTCTAAAAGAGGCCAAGATATAACTAGTTATAAAACCTCAAGAGAGGTTCAGGTACCTGAAAAGTAATATTGAAATTTTGATGAGTTATGTCACAATGAGAAAAATGGAACCGAAAAAGGATAAAGTTGTCGACAACGGTTTTAATAATAATGTCATATGATCAAATGAGGATCGTATATATGAATTTGTCATAAAATGTTGACAAAATGGTAATTGGCCAACAGAAAAGGAAAAAGGAAAAAAGATGCAATAAAATATGATTGCATCATTTCGGCATGTGAATTATGGACCAATAGTCCAATGAAATATAAAGATGTTATGAGACATATGGACATTTATGTGAAAATACAAATTTTCACAATGGTATGATGATTATGATGTATATAATATATATTATTTTGTGGTGGATACAAAATAAATGATTTGGCAGAATATATAAAAATATGAATCTATTGAATATTGTTAAAACCGATGCATATGGCTCAATGAATAGTGGAATGTGCATCAAAATACTTGAAAGACATATAATGTCATAAGTTTGTCTAAGAAAGGCATTCAATGTTGTGTGGATTAAAGAATTTGAGTATATATAATTGATTGAAAAATGTGTAGAATACGTCAACATATCCGAAAGATTTGGTAAATGGGTGCATTTATTCGACACATCTAGAAGATATGAACGAGAAATACATTTCGGCATATGATGTGATGAAAATGCATTTATGTGTATAGATGCAAAGAAGATTCACTATCGGAAAAATTATTGATGACATTCGCATTTAAGAAATATGTTTTAATGATAATGAGTGATATTGTCATCAGGGGGAGTAAATATAATGTTGTCGGGGGAGTAAATATCATGATGTACTCTTTTCCTTAACCAAGGTTTTATCCCACAGGGTTTTCCTGGTAAAGTTTTTAACGAGGCAACTTCAATATATATTGTGTACTCTTTTTCCTTCACTAGATTTTTGTCCCACTGGATTTTTTCTAGTAAGGTTTTAATGAGGCACAATATTTGTTCATGGACATCCAAGGGGGAGTGTTATAAACATTATATTTGTGGATGTCCATAAACTATTGATATTCCATATATCATTCCTAATAACCTTCCTCATAAATAGCTTTTAGAGGTTTTTATAAAATTGTTACATATTGTATACTTATGGAAATTGATGTTTGTAATTATTCCATGTAACCTTTAGTTGAGTTGAATGTCTATATATATAGGAGTCATGTAATTCATGAGATGAAGATGAATAAAATTGATTCCTCTCCTTATAATTTCTCTCTTGTTTGTTCATCTCCCAAATCTCAAACATCTTATTTTATAACATATTCTATTTTTTACAGTAGAGCTTGGTCAGTGTATAATAGAACTTTTATTCTACTCTGACCAAGACCGTGATTCGAAGGTTTGAGATGAAGCGGCATAAGGAAATAAAAAATTAAGTAAATATTGTGACAGCTGTGGGATTTGAACCCACGCCCTTTCGGACCAGAGCCTAAATCTGGCGCCTTAGACCACTCGGCCAAACTGTCTGCTACGGCCCAAGGAACTTAAATAAAACTATATATAGAAATAAAAATTTTGCTGGGACTTCTATCAAGAATTGAATGGGTCATATCCAAAGTTCCAAAATGCCACATGCAAGCAATCAGAAGAATTATTATATTTATAGCTTTGATTAAGTTTTTATTTTTACCCCTATAATTCTGAATAGTAAGTTTTAATCCTTATATTTTAATAAGGATTTAGTATAAGTTAACAATATTTTTAAACTCACTTGATCCTTATATTTTTATAAATTTTCGTTTTAATCCTTATACTCTAAAATTTTAATAAGCTTTTATTTTGAATTTTTCAATAGTTAACAATATTCGTTAAACAAAGATAATTCTAAAATTCGATTAAACTGTAAGAATTAATAATATTATTGTTATCTTGTTACTATATATATATATTCAAAACTAACATATGTATAAATATTAATTTTTTGACTGATTACCCTCTAGGAACCTAAATTTTTTGACTAAGTGTAGCATGACAGTTCATTTTAAGAGGATTTTCCCACGTTTTGAGAAGTAAGGTGATGGTATGATATGGATAGTGTTCATGAAATTGGTGAAAAATATATTTAATAAATAGTAAATATCTATGATAATGCTAGATTAAGTCATTAAACAAAAGAAGTGAAATAACCTTTCTTCTTCTTCCTCTTCTTTTTGGGCCACCCCCCACCACCTTTCATTTTCATTCCATTATTGCTTACCACATATCATTTAACATTTTCACTGGATTGCAGCCTGGATTTCATAGTTTTCCTCGCATTTTTTATTCGAGATACACCCACACCCACATCTATGTTCCATTATATGGTCCCCATAATGCCCCTTCTCTAT
Source organism: Vachellia pachyceras (assembly GCA_025593235.1). Classification (NCBI taxonomy): domain Eukaryota; kingdom Viridiplantae; phylum Streptophyta; class Magnoliopsida; order Fabales; family Fabaceae; genus Vachellia; species Vachellia pachyceras. The sequence goes on along the minus strand of JANTPZ010009730.1, from coordinate 2,693 downwards.
TTACTTAGCATTATGATGTCTAAGAACAGAGAGACGATGTTAAATATGATTGAACATCAGATTAATTCTGTCGAGTAAATTAAACCCTGCTATAATCCTGTGAGTTTTGAGTTTTTTTTTCCTTTCGGCCAAGTTGTGAGTTTGAACATCACGAGTACAAGATCTAACAAGTGATCATGCTTATGGGTAAATTTTCCTGGGGCGGTGAATTTACTACCAAATAATTAATGAAACAAGTAAATGTCAGCTTCAGTCCAAAAACAAAGAAGAATCACAAGACAATAGCATATGATAATCCAACTGTATTCAATCTTTAAAAAAAAACATTTTTTTCAAAATTCAGATCATTTAATGAACATCCCTCCTTCAGGCCCTCGCACACTCTGAATCCACCTTTCCCTCCACACTCAATGCTGAATTCTTCATCTTCCATGGTTCTCCTCCTCACTCTAGCTCTCATGGCTGCTGCTTCTTTCTCATCTGAAGCAGCCAATATGTCCAAATCATTCTTCGACGAAAACTTCAACATAATGTGGTATTAAGACCATTTCACCACCTCCGAAGATGGGCAGATCTGGTATCTCTCCCTCAACAAAGACAGGTACACAGATAATTTCATTTCATCAAATTACTATCTCTCATTCTGTTAAATACATGTCTGATAAAATAAATTACACAGGATGTGGTTTCTAGACAAAGCAAAGATACAGATTTGTGTGGTTAAGCACGAAGATGAAACTGGTTGGTGGCGACTCTGCTGGTGTAGTTACAGCATTCTACGCAAGTGTTTGAATTCTTCATCGTCTTCGAATTGAAGAGAAATGGGATAATGTTGTAAAGCATTCTTGATTGGATAAAGAACTTGAGGAGGGTGGGTTTGATTTTGATGTTGCAGATGTGTTCAGATTGGAGCAGGACCAAAGAGAGATGAGATTGATTTTGAGTTCTGTTGGTAAAAAAGGAAAATTAAGCTGAAATTCTCACTTTATTGCCTTGAAAACAGATGCAACATTTGAGAGCTCTTTAAATAAAATAAGGACCATTAAAAACTATATTCCCCAGGACCCATTAACTACGTATCCTAACCACTAGATACTGAATAGATAAACTTGAGCTCCACTTAACTGGGAACATTTTGAGGCGTGACTGACCCATTTTTTAAATCAGTCAAACCAACACTTCCCCTTGACTCAAAATCTTAGACTTATCACATATTCCTAGCAGCAGTGGCGGACTCAGGATCCTGGTTCAGGGGTGCAAACTATTTTTTGAGAAGATAAGTGAGATTTATTCTTAATATTTTTTGAGAAAAATTTGAGCAAAAAATTAGTGGGTTCAAAATTAGTAAATGAGTGTGTGCAAAATAAATCATATAGTATTAATAAATACCTAATTTTCTGAAAGTCAGGGGGTGCGGCTGAACCCGTTGAAATAGGTGTAGGTCCTCCCCTGCCAGTGACATAAAAAACTGATGCTTGGTGATTTTGTGAAAATATCAGCTAATTGTTCGTTTGTGCCACAAAATTTCAACTCAATTCTTCCATTTGCTACAAGTTGTCGAATGAAGTGATGCTGCATATTAATATGCTTAGTTCTTCCATGGAAATATGGCGTTTTTACCATTGCAATTGTTGATCTGTAGTCACAGAAGATCTATGTAGCTTCCTTTTTCTCATGATGTAGATCAGCAAGAAGTTTCCTAAGCCATGAAGTTTTTCGTGCTGCTACTTCAGGACAAGTTGGGTCAGAAACATATAGTGCAAAGCTACAAGAAGCATAAATTTCACTTAGCGACCTGAATTTTCTTGGTGGTGTTTCACTAAGGATCTTGATGATGGAGAAATTGAGGAGCTAATTGTCACTATTCCTTCACGAGGTTAAGGAACACCGGAACGTCCCAGAATTCTCCAGAAGACTCCCGAACAACCTTAAGAGTGCTAGAGAGTGCAAGCACATTCTAGAAAACTCTACACAACTCTAGCATTAATATTTTAATATTTATCTCTAGATTTTTCCATGTAAATATCTAAATATTTGTTGAGAGAATTCTAGAGAATGAATTGTAACCGTAGGATTAATTCAATCTCCACCGCCCATTAAGGAGGTGGGAACATTCTAGTTCCAAGGGGGAGGCCTATAAATACCTCACCCCTCCTCATTTGTAAACAACAACCTTAAGTTCCAAATCAATACTACTCTCACATTCTCCAAGCTCTTTCTTTTGTTCTCAAGCTTTCCCTTTTCCTCAACTTTGCCAAGCATCTTCTTTTCATACAAGATAGATTTACTTAGCAACTTCCAGTGAAGATTGTCTAAGTACCGCACGGGTAGAAAAATTAGCCCGTGACATAATGGTGCTGCTGTCACTAGGTGAGGAAGACTCAGAATTTGGAGGCGATGATGTAATAGCTTGTGCATCATCAAACAACTCACTGACCCATATTTTGAATCAGTCAAACCAATAAGTTTTTGGGGAACAGAACAGGGGAGCCATATTTGATTCAGACAAACGTGTATAAAAGTGGAATTGGTGGACGTGAGACGAGGCACATGCTTTGGTTCGACCCCACTGAAGATCAACGTACCTACTCATTATGGAACTACCACCAGCTCTTGTAAATTCCTCATCCACCACTTGTTTCTTTCATTTACATGTTAAAAATTAAAACTTCAGCCACACCCTTTTGAGTTTT
>JANTPZ010009725.1:0-11304 GCA_025593235.1 Vachellia pachyceras | reverse complement strand
CAATGACATCGCCTGCAACTACCGGAGGAGGGGGGCAAGGGAGTTTTGATTTGTTTGGGAAGAAGAAGAGAGGGAGGCCGAGAAAATATGATTCAGATGGGAAGCCGAGGGTGACGACGTCGTATCGGAGTCCACCATCACAACAAGCCTTTTCTTTGTCCCCAACCTCACCTTCTGAATTCTCCTCCAAAAGGGGTCGAGGCAGGCCACCTGGTTCCGGCAGCTGGCAGCTACTCGCATCTCTAGGTGAGTTTTGTTTTAATCTTGCACAAAAAACCCACTTTTTCTCTGGGGTTGATTACAGAATTATATTGAGGACTTTTGTTTCAAATTTGTGCATATTTTTTTCTTTACAGAACATATGTGTCTATGTAACTTAAATCTTAACCATTTCAGGGCAAGATACCAGTTTTTATGTTCTCTTTCTTTGTTTCTCTCTGATAATATGGACAAAACGTTTTAAGTGTAGGCTTATCATGGTTGAAACTAGTTAAACTTTGCTTCTTGTGGCCTAGAATCTAAGGTTGATATATACATCTATTAAGGGCAAAGAAAATGGATGTTTTGCTAAATACATACTTTGCGTGTAACATGTGAATGCTTAGTTTGAAGTCAATGGATTAGCAAATCCTTTGAGCAAGAAATCTGACACTCGCTTGTGATCTTTGAAGGTGAGTTGTTTGCAAACACAGCAGGTGGGGATTTCACACCTCATGTCGTCACTGTTCATACTGGAGAGGTAACGCAGGAAGCACTGAACAATTTTAGCCTTTATAGATTCAAATAAAATTATGATACCCGGTGATTTAAACATTATTAATAAACAGATCTCAAAGTATAATCTGTTGGCAAATGTGACAAAGATCGTACTTGATGACCCCCATGCAGGATGTTGCGGGAAAAATCCTGTCTTTTGCTCAGAAAGGTACCAGAGGAGTTTGCGTTCTTTCTGCCAATGGAGCTATATCTAATGTCACTCTACGGCAGCCTGGTTCTTCCGGTGGCTTATTAACATACGAGGCATGATGATTTCTCAGATCTACATCCTCTTACTGATAAATATTTTTCGACTATCATAATGTTTTTCTTTTCTTGTTTAAATTGCTTTCGTTTCCCTACATGTTTTTGACATTCAGGACTTGAATTGATTATTAAGGCCAGTGGTTTCTTACTTTATTTTATTTAAACACGCAAGTCAATCCAGCGAAGTATAGTAGGCCGCACTAAGACGACAATATCACTGGGGGAAGTTTCTGCCTTGTATAATTTAATCACGGGTTCGTTTAATCATCTGTTCCGCCTGCAGTTAGAATATGGATTTGTTGACGACGATGACAATGGATGCTTCTGCTACATATGATTTCTCTGTCTGTCGCTCCTTAGGTCAGGTTTGGGAAGCTGATGGGTTTCAGCTACCTTTGGGGAAATAATTGATTTCCAACATAAAAACCCTAAGCGGGATATGACTTGTTAAACTATGTACATGGGAGGTACAATGGTATGCTGCTGATCATTAGTTATTAATAATTAATGCTTTACAACGCGGGACTGTATCAGAAATTTCTGCTGTTGACCATGTGGTCTGGTTTTGGACCATTTTATGTGCCATTTCTGCTCTTTTTAGCTTGTTCTCCTACAGACAAAACCACTGTAATTAATTCATAGCATTTTTCAATAACGAGCACTTTAATTTTAAATATTCAGGGTCGGTTCGAGATTTTGTCTCTGTCAGGGTCATTCACATTGTCTGATAATGGGGGCATAAGAAGTCGAACTGGTGGGTTAAGTGTCTCACTGGCCGGCCCTGATGGTCGTGTGATAGGCGGCGGTGTTGCTGGTCTATTAACTGCTGCCAGCCCAATCCAAGTATGATGCCCTCTTCTTTTACTTCTTTGCTCAATTTCTAGTCCATCAAATGCTTTCAAGTTTGATCTTTTCTGTGAAATGTGTGATTTTAGATTGTGATGGGAAGCTTCATGCCGTACAGCCACAAGGCACAGAAAAGAAAGCAGCATCGTGAGAACACTGTGGCGTCTCCAGTTTCTGGTGAAGAAGCTGTGATGGCGGCGAGACTGATGTCACAGGCGAATCCTGATGGTGGCGAGAACTGTTTCACACCCATGGCTCAGCAACAACTTCCAGAACAAAGCCATAGAGAATCGGACAACATTAAAGGTAGCGATAGACAAAGTCTAGATGCCACGCCCAATACTTCTGATTGGAATGGATTTGAAGAGTTGTCTGATCAGGGCCCAACCCCAGACATCAACATATCTTTGCCTGGCGAATAGAAGCTTATTATAGTTAAGTTAAAGGTAACTGATGTTATAAGTGATGCGATATTAATGTTGATGCCCATAACTATGATTCGGATGTAATTTAGTTTGTGACTGTGGTTTCAGGAAATCGGGAGGCTGACTGGTAACTAGAAAGCAACCAACACTGAAACTTTCGGGTTGACCGCCTTAAGATTATTAGCATCAATAGAGATTTGATTTATATGTGAGATATTTGCAAGGCTTAGTCAGGCAGGATGTGGAGTTTTATTTTTTTTTTGGCTTAATGCTTGGGCTGCTGTTGAACACTCACAATTTGATTTCCATTTGTTGGAAGTGGGGGGTAGGCAGGTGGATCATCTGAGATTGTAGGCTGTTCCAAAGGAGTTGTTGATGCAGTAATATCACTGACTGGTACATTTGACTTATGCAGATCAGAGTCATATTCACTTCTCATTTGCTTTCTTGTGTTGGGCGCATTATATTGCTGTTACGATAAGAAACCTTTAAGACGGCAATAAATAAATATTTTGCTTGCCAAATCAATCGGCCTTGAAAAGTATCGCTTGTGTACGTAAGACGCGAGTTTTCTTAAATTGCTTCTCTTCACCCAGAAGCTGGTCGAATACGTCCCACTCATAAAGGTAACCGCTTGGGCCGAAAGAAAAGGGGTGAAAACCCGGACCCAAAGTGGAGTGGGCCAACAATCCAAAAGCTGGTTAGAATAGCCCAGAAGATTCCCAGGATTTCAAGGAGCCAGCAGAAGAATCCATGAAGAGTCCATATTCTAGAGAAGATTGCTTCTTCACTGCAGATAAGGAATCATCGTTTGATAGAGTTGGTAAGGGTTACTACTAGCATTCTTCAGGACGAGGGTTTTAACCCTGGTGAGTGGCAGCTGCGATAATTAAAGCAACCTCAAAGAGGTTGTCCCATCGGTACCTCACTATCACCGTAAGGTCTCCTCGCGAGGGGTTCGGATTAGTCTGGAAGAGCAATGAACCCAGAATACTATATGGTTTATAAAAAAAAAATGTCCGTCCGTTATTCTTTCACATTTTGAAAACAAAATAAAAAACAAGGTCGGTGCTCGAAGCCTATCCGAGGCTCCACGGGAATCTCTGTAGCATACACGTGACGAAGCGCCACACTTACAGCACCTTCTGCGACTCACAAGCACGGCCGAACCGGATTTATATAAAACCTAAATTACTCCCGCTTCACCATTTCACTCACAGCAGAAAGAAAGGATGAAGCCAATCGACGACAAGAAAGACACGGTGACGATAAGAGCTGTGTGTCATGACGAAGAAGGCAGGAAGAGGGTGGAGAAGAGGGAGCTCAACACCCACAACATAGACACCATCAAGTACGTGGAGAAGAAGCTCATGGACAAGGGCGTTCAGCGCATGGACCGCCACCCCGCCGATGGAATTCGCATCCGTAAGCCCCCGCCCAAGAGCGGCCGCGGCGGCAAGTATACCTGGGAGGGCCCGGCCGACATGGCTGAGAACGAGTTGGAGGCGGCGCCGCCCGCCCTCGACGAGAACGACCCTAACTACGTCGACGAGGAACGGGAGGAGAAGGACGTGGGTGATCTGGTGGTCGGGGAGGTTGAGGTGGCTAAGGCGGCGGAAGATATGGAAGGCGTTGGCAGACTGGACGTTGATCCCCGTTTGAGGCCTAACTAATTTACATTATCCCTTGTTTTACCTTTCCTGCTTTGTGCAGTTTGAACTTTGAAGCATGTGTTTGTTTGGAGGAGAACGGATACAGATTTAAAAATAAACATGTGAGATGAATTTTATCTCGGTAAACGTATAAATGACTTTTGGGGAGGCAACCAAGCCTATTATCATCAACGCTAATTGTTAAATAAAGTTTTCTGATTTACTCTTCTCCGCGCAGCAAGATTTTAGAGTGCAGTCCTGTCTTGTCTCTTTCCCTGAGGCGCACAGGCTGTAATGTTATATATAAAGTTATGCAACTTGAGAGCTAAACTCAATCCGGTGTAAGTTGATTTTTGTCTTCTCATAATGGGCCCAAAACAGGCACAATCATTTGCTTGACTTAACTCATTCTTTCCATCAGCGGAGCTTCTGGCTAATCATATAGATCATTCAAATCTTGGTTCCTTTGGGAAATGGGAAACCTTAATTACTCCCGCCACACTTACAGCATGTTTATTTAGGCGTTGAATTACTATTTGAATGGTTGTCATCTCATGAAAAAAAAATGTTGTAAATATTGTATGGGTGTGTCATATGATTTGGGATTGTGGGGATCCAAGTGAATATAATTTTGGATTAGTAAATTGATTAAGAGGAGGAGTATGTTAACATACGATAAAGGGTCACTGGAGACAAATCCGGCAATCTTCCCGACCCCTTTATGCGTAGGTTAAAAGCAGTATTAGGCACTATTTATTAAAGCTTTATGAAAATAAACTACTATTTTTTAAAGAGAGCTTTGACTGAGAAATTTCGGCATTTAATATGGAATCCGAAATTTGAAAAGAATATTATTATTGATTAAAGACTTGACTAGGAATTTGGATTTTAATGTGATTTTAAAGCACCTAATTGTTAGCCTTTTGATTCAATGATGTTTTTAAACTAATTTACTATCACCATTAAATGTCCTATTTAAAATAATTTGTAGCCATTGATTTCTAAAAAAGAAACGCATAAAATTGGTTATTAAAAGAATTTCAAAGTTGAAAAAGCATTTAAACGTTGGATATCAATATGCTTCTTTAATGGATATAAATATCCTTTTCATTGTACTTTATTGACTGAAACGTTGAAGCATTGAAACGATAGATTAAATATGCTTTTAATGACATTTTAAAAACAAATATGGCTGGTAGCAATATATATGGCAACATGTGTGTGGCTCCTTTTGCGTTTTTTGGTAGCCTATTTTAAGAAAAGATTGATGCATAATTTTATTAGAATGAGTATGGAAAAATGGTTTTTAAACTTTGATAGATATAAGGCTCCAAGGAGAGCCTTGGACTCCTCTCCTCATACATTGTCTTCTATTTGCTGAGTTCTATTATACCTTATACTAGTTCTGTATCCCTGTATCCTTACAAGAAGAATATGGGGAGTGCTGCAACTTACTTGCCGGTAGTCGCGAAATAGCTCTTAAGGACAGTATCCTCGGACGTGACTCGGATTAACAATTTATTTACATGTGTTGCTACCGTCAGGATGAATACTACGTTGCAGAGAAGTTAGAAGATCCACTGATTTTTACGTGTTGTATAAAAAAAAAAAAAACTCGCCCCAACAGAAGAAAGGGTTGAACATTAGGATCGCCAGCCTTATGGTTAAGCATTGAGCCTGCAAAAATGTTGAAAATGAAAATGAGCCCAATACTCGCGTTCGGGTTCTTGGTCGACTAAAAAAAATAGCCCAATGGCCTAACAAATGATGGCCATGTCCACATTGTGTTCCCTTTTGCGGTTCTTTATCTCAGATCTGTAGCCAGGTCAAAAAAAAAATCTCAGATCTGTTGCCGAAAACTTGGTCCATGAGGATACCACAATGTTTGTCTGAGGTCCGTAGTCATTGTTATTATTCTTGAGCTCACTCAATCCCTGTGTAATTTATAGCTGTGTGGACCCTTTGGGGTTTGAGAGGAATGACCAATATAGTAGAAGAAACATCAGTGTCACTGTTAAGAGCTGGTTAAGAGCTTGTTTGGATGTAAGATTGAAAATAACTTTTACAGATTCTGAGATAAAACCCAGGTTTTGAAGAATAGATTTTGGAAAATAACTTTTACAGATTTCAAGGTAAAACCTAGATTTTGAAAAGTGATTTATGTTTGGGAAGTTATTAGCTTTAACGGATTCTAAGACAAAAAAGTGGGTAGGAAAGAGGAAAGTGAGAAAGAGAAAGAAAGAAAAAGTAGGAAGAGGAAAGAGGAAAAAATAGGAAAGAAAAAATCTAGGTTTCAAAATGAGGTTTTATAACCAAAATAGCGTTTGGAAAAATTTTTTTGTTTGAACAAAACATTGATTTTAAAACCAAACCTAGGTTTTAGAATTGGTTGCTAAACAAGTTCTAAGTCGGTGGATGTATGGTTTGTCTAGGTTACTCGGATATCACAAAACTGAGTTTGAGGTGGGATTTCCATTACATGAGAACTACAGGCGTCGCTGTTCCCACATCAATCGACCTATAACTTGGAATGCAAGAACTTCGAACGGTTTAAGGTAAAATGACCTGTCGTCTGCTGGTTCTAGTCCTCGTATTTTCTCATCCTGGCTGTTTGAGATGTTATGGGTTTTTCAATGCGGTTGCTGTGTCATTAAATGCTTCTAACTAAAGTTCAATAATGGAAATTCTCAGACGTTGCCATATTGCTTCAACGTATTTATGCAACGCTTGTTGGAAAAGCAAAAGCCGAATTTGGCTAGCTGGCACTCTTGAACTTTAAACCATGTCCTGTTTCTATTCTAGCTGGTTTAATATGTTTGACCTACATCAGTAACTAAACTTCTTAAAGAGAAGAAAAAATCAACATTGACCGCAAGAAGGTTACTCCCATCTTGCATTTTCTCGTCACATCCAATACATCTCACTGTAGGATGGAAAATACTCGTTCTAATTTGTCAAGAAGACGATACATGATGAACTTTTTGATGGAGCGAAGTAAGCAGCAATAAAATATTACGCCCTAATAAATAAACACAGGTATAAAACTAAAAACGTATGCAAGTCATCCACAAAAAAAAAAAACAAAATTTAAGCAAGCGAGGGGCCTCTTTTTTGACAGAAAAACATATCAGTAATGGAGAGATAAGGTTTCATCTCATATCACACCTATGTAAATCTTAGCCCCCCTTTGGGGGGGGGGGAAGCTATCTTATCCGTCTAACGGACATTCTTTTTTCATGAATAAAAATTAAGACCGCAAGCATGATGATCAGTTACAGTAATCTATGTTACATTATCTTTCAAAAAAATAGACAGGTGGTTACAATATTTGACACCGGCAAAGGAAAAAGAAAAATAGTACGAGATACTGGTACTATAGCAACATCGTCGTTTGGCCAAAAGAAAAAACAGCAACATCATCGTTAATTGGCGAGTGTGAGTTAGTATATATTAAAATCAATGACATAATGAGTGTGGCTTTGTGACTACATTTATTTGAATTGCATGCAGATGATAATTGTCAATTAAGGAGTCTGTGTGTGTGATCATTATGGATATGATTAGCAAAAGCATCTGTGTCTAATTGGATCATCACCTGCCAATTTCCATGGCCAACAACGACCACAGTAATGATCAACATTGCGGAAAACAATTATAATGCTGTGAAATGGGTCCTTTCATAAAGAATCCAAAGAAATTAAAAACACATTGCTTTAGAACTGTCCCAACTTTAATTTCTGTTACCTAGCAAATATATTATATACGTGTACGTATAAAATATCAAAAGCTTCTGCCTTTTTATTTTCAGAGTACAGCAGTCTGGTTAAGAAGGCAGATTAAGCTCACAAGAAAAAAGTCTGTGTTTTGCATATAAATGTCAACTAAAGGACATAATTAAATGGACTTGGTTACCTTGCCAAGCAAAATGCTTAATAGAGAGAGCTAATGCATTTGAACTGTCCAAATCATCTATATTTAATTTTTTAAAAGTATATTTTTCTATAAAATTATTCCATTAGATATAGAATAAAAAATAAAAACAATCTCTCAACTACTATTTTTTTTAAGAAACAACATTTTCCTATTTCCAACACACGCGCGCAGAGCAATGCAATATATGTATTTATCTTGAAGAATATATATATATATATATATATAGGAGTCAATGCTGTGAGGAAGAAGAAAAAGAAGAAGACAAGCTGTGGAACAAGCTTAGGGTTGAAGTATAAGGAGTGGAATAAGGTGGAATGTCCAGTCTTAAAATGACATACATGTGCATGCTATAAGCATATTGCAGAGAATATCTTGAAAGCTCACCACCCACATTGCCCAACACTAGTTGGTGTCTCTGTACTAGCTAGTAATTAGTTTGGAGACAAAATATATAGATGTATCATCATCTATCATCCCCTTGTGTTATTACTTGCCATGGTATAACTGAACTCCGTACTATACCTGTCTCATCTTAACATTTCGTTAATTATAACAATCAAAACACAGCAATACCTTGTTCTTCTTCAGTAGACAGATCTGGAACTGTGACCCTAATTTTATCTGTATGTAGTTGGACATTTGATTATAGGATCGATCGATATGGGCAATCTCTCTCTCTCTCTCTGCTTTTGAAGAGGAAAAAGTAACATGGTAATACTTGATCCCTTGTTAATTTTTGGCTTCTTCTTCAAACTTTTATGAGTGAGTTTTAAAAGCTGAAATGCGTATGTACACGTTTTCTGGGGACGCTAGCTTTCTTCGTGTGCAAGACAGACAGAAAGACAGACATAAAGCAATTCCACAAATCATCTTCCCGAATGGTAAGGATCAATGAATAACAGCACTGTGTGAATGATTCACTATTTGAAGTTATGATCTCAATTAGCGGTTCGTCCTTAATGCCATTGAATGCACAATGCACACTTGTGTTGACCAAAGCTTGAACATGTTAGGTGGGGATTAAGAAAGATTTGCGACTACTGGCTATTCTATAATAATATCCCCACTAACTTCTTCGCTGAGTACAAAAAGTTTCACTTTGTAGTTATTACCTAGCTACAATTAATTTTTGTCACCGAAATTTTACCAGTGCAAAAATCCAGTGCTTCATTCATTATATAGACAAATTTTCGTTATATATGTCTGTACGATGGGGCATTAAAATTATAAGAGCATCTAAGATAAGATTAATAAGGATATATAGGTAGTCCATGAGTAATAATGATGAACAAAATGAATTTGAAGTTTACTTTAAATAATGATATCAACACGCTGAGATTAAGAATTCTATTTATATATAATTTGACTACATGGCCGGGTATTAGGTGAAGATTTCGAAAGATTCGTGACTAGTGATTATGATTATTTGTAGTTCCCAGCGTCCACATTCCCACGCTTACTCTCGTTACGTAAGCTGCAGCCCAGATTTTGGTTCCTAAATCCCCCCCCCAAGCTAAATAATTAAACTCCAGAGGCTTAGTTTATAGCAACGATTGGGAATTGGTTCATAACTTTGCATTGATTTATGATACGAAGGAAAAAGGATAGAGTTTTTCGATCTTAAAGTGCTCAGACAAATCACTTGAATAAGCATAAGATAAATTATCATAGAATTAAGCACGGAATATGACAGATGATTCCTTTATTTATTTATTTATTTTTTGATGCTGATCATATATTTCGTCTTCTACTTAATGATTTTCATATAGGGAAAAAATATTAAGTATGTAAATGATTGGGTTTTGTTATAGATTGACATCATAATTGAGTTAATTATTAATTAGCTAGCGTGAAGCAATTTCGTGCTCTGATCTAGCCACAACAATAACCATAGAGTTTTTCACGATTTGATTAGTAACATTCTGAAATTATACCATTAACTTTAGCTTCACCTTTCAATTAAAAGAAAAAAATTCTATCAGTGATTCACAGCAGAAGCCTAATGCAAAACATGGGACCACTAAGCCAAAAGTGAGGTGCCCATACTCCCTTGCGCCTCTAGTGACAGAGGTGTGACGTGAATTTAGATTCGCTGTGTATAAAATGTTTACACAGAACTACTTTTTATTAGCTGCTTTATCGAAATTCTGTTAAATTAGGATACTAATATAATTCCTTTTGACAAAAAAAAAACAGTTATATATTCTAGGCGACTTTTACCGTTGTCATGGAAAGCTAAGGGCATATTCAAATTTAATTTTAGCGGTATAACTATGTTATTTAATATCTACAAAGTAAGTATGTGATAGGTTTTATTTCGACTTACATAAACATATAGAATTTGATTGTTTTTGTGGTCTCGCTGTAAAACATATACAGATGTTACAATAAATCCTGCTATTGAATTATAAGTGATTACTTTATATAGAATACCAACTCGCTTGGTATGATGCAGCCGTGTAAGGAGTTTAAATCATGTTTGCATTAACATTTTAAAAGTACGTTTACTTAGGTTGAAATAAATTTTTTATTATATAATTATCTTATAAATTGTAAATTACATTAAAAAATAATTTATACCCTCATCAAACGTGTACCTGAACAGTTGTACGTTGTTGTAATTGTAGTTTTGAAAAATTAACGAAGAAGAGTTTCACAGAAAGCCTTAGAGCGCAGTGACAGCACGGCAGCGTATTAAGCATCGGAGTGGGGCACTGCAAGAGGAAAGAAACGTTATAAGAAGGGGGGGGGGGATCACCCCACGACTCAAAAAAAAAAAAAAAATCCTCCCATTTCTCTTCCTATTCTTCCCTTTTTTAACCTTCATATTGGCCTCTTCCACGTTCCCTTTATTCTCCGCTCGCGCTTTTGTCAGTGTGGTGTTAGTGTTATACTGTTATGTATGCAACTTCTGCTTCTGTTATTGTTCGATAATAGAAGCCAGAGGCTAGAGCACGTTTTGACTTTCATTTCAGATAAGCAAGCCCGTCTGCTTTTCCACGTTCCCTCTCATTTATCAGGAGTCCTAAGTTTGAGATCTGCCACGTTTTTCTCTTTCCTTCCTCCCGAGTCTTTGCTACCTAGCTAGTGGCTGGGTCTCCCATAGCCCGTTCTGTACATTCTGGAAAATATTTCACATGGATCGGCTTTCATCCTCCACTATTTTGCCGGATGCGATTCAAGGGGCCAGAGATGACATTACCCTGCAAATTGGATTGACATGGAGCCAAATCAAGGCCCCACTGATCGTCCCGCTTCTGAGAATGACAGTGGTTCTGTGCTTGATCATGTCCCTGTTGCTGTTCATCGAGAGGCTGTACATGGGCGTCGTCATCACCTTGGTGAAACTATTCGGGCGAAAGCCAGAGAAGCGTTACAAATGGGAGGCAATGAAGGACGACGTAGAGCTGGGCAACTCAGCTTAT
>JANTPZ010009724.1:0-10606 GCA_025593235.1 Vachellia pachyceras | reverse complement strand
CCCTTGTATCTTTATATCTTGTTCTTAACGGCTTTTGTTTAATTTCATTATTGATTGATTTGATATAAATAATTTAATACTAAAATAAATAAAAAATTTTGACCGTGAGAACAATATTTAGAGAAATAATAAATAAATAGAGCTAACCACGTTTGATACATATTATGTGAAAAACAAGAGTATACGATATTGTAGTGTTAGAAAAATTCTTCCATGCACCTAGTGCATACAAACTCATTTGTGCATTGGCTAATCAAATTGTAATATCTCAAATAATTGTCATGTGTTAGTTTATGTGTTTTATTTAAATCTTATTATTTAAATAATAAAGTTTTTTAAAAATAGTTAGTCCATACTTACACTCTCTCGCTCTCTATAATAATAACTATAATAATGGCACTTCTCATCCACTTATTGCGTCCTCTCTCTATCCCCTCTTATTTTATATCTCTCACTTGTAGAACTTTTGTGTATGTCAAGAGTATTACTTAAATAATAGAGGAACCGCTCTATAAACAAAATAAATTAAGCCTATAAATACTAAATAGAGTAACCTGGTCTGTATCAAAGGCAAAAATGAACAAAATAATTATTCCATTTTTTATTTTTTATTTTTTATTTTTCTACGTCGGCTGGCAAGCCAAATCCTTTTTAAAAAAAATCAAACACATAATGTCATAATATATTTTTTTTGCAAAATTAAAACTCTTATCAAGTACATTATGTATAACTATGTTGAAATTATATGAGAGAATAAAATCATTTATGTTATATTATTAACTTAAAAGAAAAATTTTATGAATAATAAAACTTTGTTAAACTTGCACTAATTTTTAAATTTGTACCGTTCATATACCCTTATATAAATTTATTTTTGATAGAATTTACTATATCCATTGTAATTTATTTTTAAAAATTAAATATTATATTAAAAAATTATAAAAATTATAATTTATTATTTTTCCGCATAAAGGAAAAATTGAATAAGATAAACGTAAGTATTAGAGGGAGAGAATTGGAAAGAGATGTATGTGGACTGTTAAAAAAAGTTGAGAGGAGGGAGAGGATTTGGGAGAGAATCATGAGAAAATGAATTATAGTTGTAATAAATAAGGATATAATTAACCCAGGGGCGGAGCCCCGTTTTGTTGAGTGTGGGCAATTGCCCCCACTCAATTTTTTAGTGTGTATGTAAATACCTATTAGATTTTTATTTTGCACCCACTGATTTTTAAGATTTGAACCCACTTAAATTATTTATACTTGTAAGCTTGTTGTCATTTATTTGAAAATAAAAAATTGCCTCCAATACTCTAAGGTCTTGGTTCAGCCACTGAATTAACCAATAGGAGAAATAATAACTGACCAACAAAAGAAATGATAGCTGCTAAATAAGATTGCGAAAATGCAAAATAGAGAAATAAGTTGATAATGCTGCCTTTGATCCCTGTAAAGAGCACATTGATTTTTTTTAGAGATTAAATAACGTAGCTTATATTTGGAACCATGTTGTATCTCCCTGCCTAGTAGCTTATAGGATATATACGATTAATAGACTTCTTAGCTGCAACCAGTCAAAGAGGTATCATCTTCCGTGTACTTTAAAATTGGTGGTCAAGATTGCAAGGACAATATCATTATCACAGTTCTGCACCAACAACATACGTGTCGACCCCAGACGGACACAATGTCAATCTTGAAAACACACGGTCATTGGTTTTTCGGACACACCATTCCATCTGGTTTAACTTGCTAAGGTAAAGCGGACGACATAAGAGCACCCTATTCAAGTGTGTTTGTGTGTGTGTGGGTAGTCGTCTCACGTTTGAAAGAGAGCAGATAGTGGATATATAGACCTGTGTGTGTATGTATATAAAAGTATCTTCGTGGGAGAGCTCAAAGTAATAATTTTTATGTCTGAGAAATATGAATCATATTTGAGGATTACACTAGCACATGTACGTGTCTATATATATATATATATGAAATGAGAAAGAGAACCCTAAAGTAAACTGGCAGGCTTGCCTCTTATTTCTATGAGATCGCCTGATATACCCACAAGGTAATATGCATACAAGAATATAGTACAGCGGTCTGATGGAAAGCGATGCATGAATACATAGCAGAGTCCAACAAGAAATGATAGTTCCTGCCTCGTTTCTCAACTTCATATGCTAAAAGCTACCATATAACCATCCCACACCACCCCACCCCCCAGCATCGCAGAAGAATATATATATATAGGTAATAATCACTTTATTCCACACATTAATTGATCATTACCAGCTAATTAGTTGATTAATTGATTGGTATTAGTTGATGATATGCTCAGCTAGCGTCTTCTGGCTGCGGTTTCTCGTTGCGCGTTGAAGAAGACGGCGGCGACGGGAAGGCCGAGCTCATTTTCTGCGGCGAAGTTGCGGGTGTTGAAGTGGTCTCTAGCAGAAGGAGGAGTCACACACTGCCTGCTCTTCTGCTTGAATATCACAAACACGAACCTGTGGATCCCTATATTAGGCTTTGGGATCTCATAGCTCACCAACTCTTTGCCTGCGAGGTACGTATCAACAACAACAAAAATATTACTCTCTAGATCTCTCTCCCAGTGATACTGTCGTTTTATCAGATCAATTTATAATTATAAGGAATGTACATATATAAACGTACCAAATGTGGCATCTGTTGTGCCTGGGATGTCAGTAACCATCCTGAAAACACACACACACACAATTTCCACCAAATGAATTTGACCGTTAGATAGATCTCAATAATTGATTTGTTTTGTACCTTGTCAAAACATGTTTTCTTCGCTGTCTGGCCCGCTCTCTCAGTTTAATTAGGTTCTAGATTGAGAGTAACGGCTAGAAACATGAAGTTTTGTAGATGTTGGGTAATTTAATTATATTTGCAGGTTAATTAATGATATACTGTGACGAAACACACACATGATTATTAAGAATGATCGGAAACAATTATGCATTTAATTATATTTATCATTTCATGTCATCCATCACTAGCTAGTCTAGGCTGCCTGGCGTTAAATTTGTCACCCAAAGTAATCATAATCTGGACATTAAATAAAACAATTTGCTTTTATTGATCATCAAATAGAAAAATAAAAACAGGTTTAGTTTGATACCGTACCAGTGCAAGTGCTCTCTGAGATAAGGGTCACTAGGACCGGGAACATCCGGGTCTGTCATAACCTGAATAAAAAGAGAATTCTATTCTATTATTATATGTAAGAGGTGATTAAGTAGGATAATAGGAAAGGGTTTTAAAAAGTTAACCAGCTTTGAAAGGATCAATATAATTTCCTTTTTGTTGAGTTCTAAATATTAAAAATAGGAGATGGTGATCGAGAGGAGGGAGAAGAAGAAAAGGGTTTGGGAATTAAATACCAGAGTAAAGAAGGACCTCATATCAGCTCCGGCAATCTCAACCCTAGGCCTGGCCGTCACTGCGGAAGGGAACAGTTCATGGCCATTAAAGACTTGCGTGTTGTTGTTGTAAGTCACAGTCATTTTCACACTTGGGTTGAAAGAATCAAGAACATCTCCAATCACCCTCCCAACAACTAGAGGTTCTGTTGGCATTCTTGCCATTACAAGAGTAAGTAACGACTAACGAGAGAGGAGGATGGATGTGCTACTGGAAAGAGACTACTACACTGGAATACACCTTCAGGCCTCAGTGAGATTATTCCTGCTGAGAAACGGGAGAACGAGCTCCATATTTATAGTGTTTTTAAAGTAACTTTAAAGCAACAGGTTTCTTTTGTTTATTCTCATAAAAACATGCATTTTTCCCTCTTGCCCACAAAACATGCATTCAATTCCTTGTATCTTCGTTATTATCTGAGTAAGCATATAATTTTTAATAAACAAACATACATGTAGGCTTTAGTGCATTGATACTAAACAAAGTCACTTCGGCCTATTTGAGCATAATATTTCAAGTTCAACTTTCTTTGAATGCAAAAAAATATATTTGGGAGAGCTACTTAGCTTCTCATTGAGCTTCACAATTCTCAAATTTAATCCAGTTAGAGATCTCAATATTACGTGGTTGTATTTTTTTAAAAATTATTGTTACACGTTATAGTTTTATTGAAAAATATGATGCTAGTTAAAGTGGTATATATAATTAAACAATCCTTCTTCTAAAATCTAATAATAAAAACAAATATAAAAAATAGAAGACGACGGAGCTTTCATAAACCATATACACAATGTTCGGGTCAAATAGCCCCTATAAGAAAAAAAGTCAAATAACGATACTAAAATGTTTAAAAAATGCTCCCGCGGGAGCACCACAAGGGATATGTTAATTAGGCCTTTTGGCCCTTGATTTCAACGAGTAATTCCGATGTGGGATTTCTGCGAAAATCATATAATACTGGCTATGATTTGACAAAAACCCTTCCCTATGGGTCTCTCCGAATCGGTTCCTAATTGGCTGTACTATCCCTAATCAATGAATTTCTCATCAATATGAGGCATCTCTTTTTAAACCCCACCTCATACATAAAAAATTAGTAATCCTGTGTTTTCTGGGTCCTTTCTGTGCAAGCGGTCGGATGTTTTATTTGATCTATTAAAAGCGGGAAAAATCTCTGACAATAATTCTTCTTCACAATCACATTTCAGAGGCTGATCATCATCATCATTATCATCATCATCATCATCATATATAAGAAGTGAGACTATCTCCCTAGTTCTGTATAGAAAATGCTTTACGACTTGCGTGAAGAACCTTCCTTAATTACAAGCACAACATATGTATATTGCTGTTTCGGGACTTGGGATTCTATCTCTCTTCTTCTTTTAGTTTTTTTTGGGGAGCGAGATTCTTGTGGAACGGTTCAGAGCATAAAGGAGCTCCACCAGCAATGCTCAAGGCTGGCTAGGAGGGGTTTGATAGTGGTGGGTAGTGTCATTTCAGAATAAAAACGGACTCGGGCTTCAAACAAGTTCCAATTTTGGAAAGGGAACAAGTACGAGTTCCTTTAACGGGAGGCTGCTTCGTTAATACGAAATTTTAACATGCTCTCCTGTTTTTATTCTCTAAGTTGACGCGCGTCTGCTTATACGCATACTCATCTTAAAAAAGTGCATATTTATTTATAAAAGAGCATCACTAACGCGTTCAGTGGCATGTATAGTTCCATTTATAATTAATCATAATGGAATATGTCCCGCTGTGGGGTGTGATTATAAATTGCAGCTATCATCACTTTTTATATAGAAGATATATAACACTAAACTGCAAAAAGTGTTTTATGTATGTGTATCCAAAGGCCACGCCACGATGCGCGCGAAGAGACGTGATTCTAAATTTTACTGGTCCGAAAGCACTGATTTCCTATTATGGTGACCATTAACATTTGCCTTCTAAATTTGGGAAATGCACATGGAAGCTTCATCTCGTAAAAGCCTAGTTTGAGCTTTGGAATTGCAGGAAAAAGCCTAGCTGCGCTCGCATTTTTCCTGATGTCTCTTTCTTTCTTTCTTTTTTCCATGCAACCACATGTGATCCAACCAGATATGGACACAAGTTGTGGATTGGAAGTTAAGAAATAATTTTTAGGATATTTTTTAATTTCTGTTTATCCCTTTATTTCTATAAGACTTTAATCTTCATTCCGATCCTGTTTTATCCAAATTTCCAATCCGACTCAGTCCCCCTCCCCCACAACAGTAACCTAATTTCCAATTTTCTATATTCTGAGATCCCTCTTCCCACCATTGTGTCCTTCCTCCCTTTCTCCGCCAAAATCTCAATATCATCGTCTCCTTTTACATTGAAATTTCAGGATGATCGTCTTCCTCAGCACCATCTTCTCCATTGAGGTAACCCACCCTCTTGAACAGAAGCGCCATGCAAAATATCCTCGCATGTTTTCTACAGGGCCTTTCAAAATTGAGAAGACGCATCCTCCTAAACTGATATATTGTACTAGGTGATAAATATTAAAAACCAAGGTTGGTTGTAGTACGATAACAAAGGACCTGCTAATTGTATATACCAGTATATAAATTAGAATGTAAATAAATAGCCAAGAAAACTACTTCCACGAATGAATAATAATGTACGCAATGTATTTTATATATCCTTCTAAAAAGATTTAAGAAGTAATTTTACTAGTATTATAAATCATAAATATTGGCGTCCTTTGGGTACTTGCTATGATTTTGGTATTTATGTAAATTCATCATCGCCTGTATAAATCTCTGCCTAATTATATTGCATCAGCACCTAATTAGCAACCGACATTTTCTTGATGGATGGGGTGAGGGTTAGGAGATGGAGAGGGTAACAAGGGAGGCATGAGAAGATTGTGAAAGTCTAATGGTAGTTGTGGTGGACTGGTGTATACTGACTCCGTTTGGAAACGTGATAGAGAAATACTTTTACGCAAGTCGAGGTAAATATGTGAAGAAGATTATCTCGTTTTGCGGAAAAACATTGTTGAACGTGCTTTTGGGTGAAAATTAAGCTTTGTCGTACGGAGCCACTATATATAAGCCAACCACACTTTGAGAGTTATTTCGTATATACTGAGCTTTTTCTGCATGTATTCGAATATGAGCAACATTACAATATAATGATGGCAAGCATATGAGTCTACGAGTCAGAGTGAGCCACGTCCCCACGTGCCATGTAAGTGATGTATAACTAATATTACAACCATTCTACCAAGTCTAATCGGATCTAACTAATCTTGACTCATGACATCTAACATGGTGGTGTTATTAGTGTTGTAAATATTGTATGTGAATGTGTCAAAGAAAGAGTCCTATATTATTTAGCATTGTGAGTCTAAGTAAATGTTTAATGGAATATGATCTTGGACTAATGAAGTAGTAAAGATTAATTGAAAAAACAAATAATTTACTAGCCTTTAATTTAATTGTGGATTTCAAACCAAAAAAAAAATGTATGTATTCAAATGCTAATTTTTTGGACAAAATTTATTGTTTTAATACTCGTTTATTACTCATAATTGCTATTGAGTCAAATATACACGTTAGTATTTTGAATGGGTATTTCAACTGATGGCATGTCAACATTTATAATATCAATAGCATTTACTTTTAAAGCGAAATTTGTGGCCATTTATTATAGCAACGTTATGGGATTTGAAATATTGGTATCTTAAATGGCTGTTGATGTCTTGTCAATTATTATCACATTCAATGCATTTCTTTAAAGGTATTATGTGACCGTTCTTAGTAGTAATGTTTTTAAAATTTAAATCAATGTAGTTTTATTTCTAATAAAAGCTGAAGCCGTCGTTATATTGGCCTTGTTTGTTGGAGCGTTTAGAAAAGTCAAACGCATGTTCAACAGTATTTTTTCGCAAAACGAGATAATCTCATTCATATATTTACATCGTCTTGCATAAAAGTACTTCTCTACCATGTTCCTAAATGAGTACATTATTGATCTATGAAATAGTGCTTCTCGAAAAGAGAAGGCAGACAATAAGTTTTAGAATTGTGTCATCTTGGCTGGAAAAAAAACTGACAAAATTATAATACTGAAACTGAAAATTTATTTTATTAATGGGTGATGAATAGCGTTGAGAATATGAGGCCTATAAAAGATAATGTCTATGAGAGGCTAAAGCACAATTGTACTTGAGTTTTGTGCACCTATCTTCCTCTCCTGACATATTTTACTTACTGAGTTATATTGTTTTTGCTGTTCTGCTCATATTATATTTCAGGAAGAATCCGTTTAATCCTGGGAGTGCCACATCTTGCTTAACCGGTAGTTGCGGAATAACTCTTAAGGACAATGTCTTTAGGTGCGACTCGGGTTGAACATGGGATAGAGAACGAAGAACATAGCTATCGTTCCCACCACCTTCCGAACGGTTGCTGCTCATATGGGATAGAGAACGAGATGTCATCCCTTGTTCTAAAAGATGACTTAGAGCAGATGAACGGTGAGCATGAGGAAGAGATAAAAGGATGAGAAAGGCGTCGGAGCAAGCAATTCGACGGGCATTAAGTGTAGACCAACGTTCATCTCAGATCTCCTCCTTGCTTGTCGTCTAATACACCTTTGCTGTCGTCCTCATCGTGCGCCATCGTTATCGCGTCGTCATGCTCGTCGTGAGCCATCATTCTCACCATCATTATCGCCACGCGCTGTCATCCTCATGGTGGTTTTGGGTGGGTGGGTTTTGGAAGAAAGGAGGAGGGGTCATTGCCCCAAGGATTCTCATAGGGGATCAAGGAACTGAAATCCATCAATTTTGATGAAAGTAAGAGTTTCATGGAAGTAGATTCAAACACACCAAACATTTAAATCTTGGATTCCACTTCCCACCCCTTACTTCACTGCTAATGAACGGGGCATTGGGGCATGCCAAGTGGATTTCAACTAAATTGCAAAACAATGCTTATAGGAAAGGAAATGATGTTCAAATCAACCAATGATGTCTCTAACGATGTCAATATAGCTAAAGTTTTTGCTTGTGAACCCATCTCAAATTTAAATTTTAAAGTGAATATATAGAAAATCAATTTTTTTTATTTATTAGAAATCACACTGTGGATGAAAAAATATGTTGAGGAAGCAAATCACATTCATGTTCAATAATATGTGAATAGAATTATGAAAAAAAGTAACAAATTTGAATAACACTTTCACGTCACTCTTTCACTCGTTTTCAAAATAACATTCTGGAAAGGCATTGTGGAGTGTGCAAATATTATCACAAACAGGCACTACAAAAAAACGATGTATTAGTAGTGGTTTTTCCATGAATTTGTAGCGGTTATAACCGCTACAACTACATGTTGTAGCGGTTAGCTAAACCGCCGCTAAATTCACCGTAGCAAGCCAATTAGCAGCGGTTAATGAGAACCGCTATTCACACGGAAATAACCGCTACTAATTTTTGCAACGAATAATTTGTAGCGTCAAAAAACCGTTGCTAATATAGCCAAAAAAATGAAATTTGAAATTTTCCCTCCATTATTAGCAGCGGTTTCATAACCGCTACTAAATTTTCACTCCAAATTTTCCCGCTTTTTTTGGCCCCGTTTTTTGTAGTGATCTAAAACCGCTGCTAAATTACCCTCCATTTTTTTTGTAGCGGTCAGAAACTGCTGCTAAATGTAATTTAAAAAAATAGCCATTAAAAATCACTTACATTTATGGCGGTTCTAGAACCGCTACTAAATGTTATAAAACTTAAAAAAATAATAATTAAATTAGAAAGCATAATTTATTAGTTAATAAATATTTAATAATATTTATTTAAAAATTAGTAACATTATAACAAAATTAATAGTATTATTAAAAAAACAAAAAAGAAAAGAATAAACATAATTAATATAAAAACAAAATATCAAAACAACATAAAAAGACATAAAATGAAAAGACATAAAATGAAAAAACATAAAAATAGAAAACAAAATATTTCAAAACAATAATCTAATTACAATAAAAAAATTCTATACAGAAAATTCACCAACACCGCACAAAGATTGAAACAAGGAGAAGGAGCTTACAATTTGAAAACATGCAAAATTGACTGGGAGGGAAGGGTATTTATAGTCTCCTCTGCTTGAATTAGTAGCGGTTTATGATGCGGTAATTTGCAGCGGTTTATGTCGCTGTAATTTGCAGCGTTTTTTACGTTCAGCAGCGGTTAAGGTTACTGTAATTTGCAGTGGTTTAGATTTAGCAGCGTTTTATGTCGCTGTAATTTGCAACGTTTTTTACGTTCAGCAGCGGTTAAGGTTACTATAATTTGCAGCGGTTGTGAATTCAGCGGTTTAATAACCGCTGCAAAAATTTTCAACTTAAAAAGAAATACGCACCTGGTTTATTTATTCATCTTCATCAGCTCTAATAAGTGATAAAACTTCATCTCCTTCGGGTAAAAAGTTTTCAAAAGTAGTATGCTGGAATGGCTCCGCCTCATGTGGCAACTGTTCATCACTACCACCCATGTCATAAATATCTCTGGGCTTGAGATGAACCACCATACTCCAATCTTTATGTTTCGGATCTTCGACATAAAAAACTTGATGTGCCTCTGATGCTAGAATATATGGTTCATCGTCTGTAGAAGCACCTGTGTGAATGAGCCTTGAGAAATTCACAGATGTGATGCCCAACTCATCTGTGATTATACCACGAGCAGTTGTTGTATTTGCCCAGGAGCACTTGAAAAGCGTGACGGTGAATTGACCCTGATAATTTAATTCGATGATGTCAACTAGCTTTCCATAGTAGTGGACACCTCCAAAACGCATGTCACCATCAATGGAGCTCGCATACTTCTTGTACCGAATGTCCCAAAAACCCCAGAATTTTGGGTGAGAGAACCTTGATCGCGTGAAACTGTACAGAACTTAAAGCCGTTGATGTTGTATGCGGTAAACTTTCTCGCATATTGGAGCGGGCCAATGGCAAGAGTTGTCAAATGAACTGGGTGGGGGTTGTTGTCATTGCGCATTCGACGTGCAAACCAACTTGGGAATTCTCTATGTACCCTTCTATCAACCTCAACGGACGTCTGTGCCCTGATACGTAGTTGATGCTTGACATAACTTCTAAACTCGCTGTCATAATTAAACAT
>JANTPZ010009723.1:0-11000 GCA_025593235.1 Vachellia pachyceras | reverse complement strand
AGAATTTTAAGTTTAGTATCCGATATTATCCTAAGAAAGATTCTCTCTTATAGAACAATGCTCGTGCTCAATAAAAATAATAATGAAGCTGCTTGCACTTGTAAAAATAAAAAATGATACGTGTTAAAATGCACTAATTAATGTTGCTTTTATCCGAACATAAGAAAAAACATGTGTTAACACCCGGTTTAATGTCCGTAATAAAGAACATCATGCTTTTATTTTTAATATTTGCACTTAAATATAAAAAACAACGGTCAAAATTGAACCTAGATTAGATATTTGACCCAATGTGCTCTTCCCTGAAATAAATTGCCGCAATAATAGATAAAATGTAAGAACAATGAATATCATCAAATAATAATAATAATGCCACCATAACAGCAATAAATTAAAAACAATAATATGATAATATATATTATATCCTTTTGGCTCCCACAAGCCACAATTCCATGTCCCGTAGTGGGAGGGGAAAAGATACAAGAAGAGTCTCTCACCGTTACCGCATTTCCCCTTCCTTGTCCTCCACAGCGTCTCTACACCAAAAAAGGCTCCAAACCATATCTCCACCTAATACTCCTAAGCTTTCATCTTCCCAACCCTAAATTCCGCGATGCCTTCGCTATAGCTTTACTTCCTTTCAAACAAAAAAAACAGAGAGCTTCTCTGTCGTAATGTGTTAATTGCGTGTGTCTCTTTGTTCTCTTCACTGAAATACAAGGATCCGACTCCGATCGTCCTCGGTTTGTTTTCTTTTCTACTCGCCTTCTTTGATTGTTGCCTCCGATCCTTCTAATTTTTTAGCTCACCGGACCGATCTGTCAGTGTTTGTGGTCGGTTTGTCCCAAAAAAGAAAAAAAATATTTATGGTCGAATTTTTTCCCTCAAAAGAAATATTTTTTATTCTCGTCAATCTGTGCAAAAGAGATTGTTTCTACACTTGAGCTAGTTTGATTGTCGATTGTGACTATTTTGTGTATTTATATGTATTTTTTAAATTTTTCCAGACACCGATGATCAGGTTTAAGAATGTTGTTCTTCCTCTGTTGTTGAATAGCCTTTGACTATGAAAATCCATTTTTACTTGCGCTGTTACTGCTGCTGTTTCAGATAAAATAATTGACCGAATTGGTAGTTCTGACATCATATCATCTATTATGCACATGAATTCCCTTAGTCTAGTTAGTTATTTTGGATCTCTCTCTTTTTTCACCGGTTGATTTTCAGCGAAATAGTTTGATGTGATGACCGACAAAAGATGATGTACTAAGTATATGCTGTATCTGAATGCAGGAAGGGACGGTTTTTTTTTATACGCTTTTAGGTACATTCTTTCTGTTGTTTGGTTTTGTTGTATATTTGCTTACAGTAGCTTCTTTTCCTGGTACCTACTGCTCTTTCAGCACGCTACTTTCTCACATGTTGTCATCCAACTCAAATGCCTGCTCCGTAGATATTCCCCCTTTCCAAATATGGTTAATCTATCAAGATTTTAGATAATTCTTTTAATTAATTTCAGACTTCCTGCTTCAATTGCTGATAGGTTTGCTCATTGTGTGCTCTGAACTTATTTATCCATTTACTTCAATTATTTTCATTGCAGAGGTTTTCTGCTGTTTCTGGGGCGATTCAAGTGTGTTATGATTTGAATGGGGAGAGGATGCCAGAGTTGAGAAGTGGAGCTAGAAGATCAAAACGACTAGGTGATCTTCAGCCTGCCCCACTGCCTGTTGATCAAGGAGAGAATTGTGCGCAACCTGCTCCAACTAGAGCCAGGCGGAGAGTTGGAGGTGGAAGAGGACGTGGTAATGCCACAGCTGTAGCAAAAGGACCTTCACCAGCGGTACCTACAAGGCGAACTGCAGCTGGCCGAGGTCGGGGAGTAAGATTAATTAATCTCGACCCGGAACCTTGTGAGGCCCGTCCTGATCCAGTTGCACTAGGAGCCCCAGAACCCCTACGTGTTGAAGCAGCGGACAACGATAAAATTGTGATGGAAGGTGGAAGTGCAGACAAAGTGGTTGGAGCTGAAGAGGAAGCTACCACAACCCCTATTCCTGAGAAGGTATCCCTTGATTGCATATTGCCTATGTTAGTTGCATCAGTTCATTTCCTAAATCAATGATGCAAAAATGCCAATCATGGTCCCAATGGTGATTTTAGTTCTAAGATTTTTTTTTTTGAACTGACTCAAATAATGTTTGGACTGTTTTGGGAGCTTTGAAGTTGTGGTCGTTACTTTGGTTTTAGATATTTCATGAATAACACTGTGCTATAGCAGTGCATGTTGAATTTGTTTTGAGCAGTATTGTGAGTAATGTGCTTAACATCTATTTAATCTAGATATCTTAGTTTCTAATCTAAGATGGTTACTTTCTTATTTATCCAGGTTCAAGTTGGTACTTCTCCTATGTATAAGATTGAAAGGAAATTGGGCAAGGGTGGTTTCGGTCAAGTGTATGTTGGCAGAAGGGTAAGTGGTGGCTCTGATCGAATAGGTCCTGATGCAATTGAGGTATGACTTTGAAGCTTGTTTTCTCTTTCATTGTGTAACTTTAATATTAGTTATGTGATACATGATACCTCTCTGTTCTTTTCCTCATGTGAACTGTGTTTGCAGGTTGCACTGAAGTTTGAGCACAGAAATAGTAAAGGTTGCAATTATGGACCTCCCTATGAGTGGCAGGTCTACAAGTAAGTAATATATGTTTCGTGTCTGAACAGGTTTATCAAGCTCATTTCTTTCAAGCTTGAATTGTTAGTTTTAATTTTCTAACTAGATCTTGGGCCCTGTGCACTGCATAGAATCTAAGACTGGAAGCTGCACTATTCACGACTGTGTAGAATGCATCTGTACTATATACATATATATATATTGATTCTCTGTTCTGGCTTCTTGGAATTTTTCAGTACTTTGAATGGGTGTTATGGCATTCCCGGGGTTCATTACAAGGGTCGACAAGGAGATTTTTATATTCTGGTGAGATATGATTTGTGATTTCTATATCCCGACTTGCTCAATAGTATCTAAAAGAAAAATAAACGTTGCAGGTCATGGACATGCTTGGACCCAGTCTTTGGGATGTATGGAATTCACTTGGCCAATCGTAAGATTTGACCTGCCTTCTCTCTTTGCAATTTATACAAGCACTTCTCATAGTTTCAGTTTTTTTAAAAAAAATATTTTTCCTGATTAATTCCTTACCTTCTGGACAGGATGTCGCCAAATATGGTTGCCTGCATTGCAGTGGAAGCAATATCAATTCTTGAGAAGCTCCACATGAAAGGGTAAATCTCATTAATATTTTTCTTCCCTGTTAGGCCTTGTACTTCCTGTGAATTTTAATAGTTATGACTGATTGCTTTTACAAACCCAAAAAAAAAAATCATTTCACCAACCAAGGTTTGTGCATGGAGATGTAAAACCGGAAAACTTCTTACTTGGTCAACCTGGAACAGCTGATGAGAAGAAGCTATATCTTATCGATCTTGGGTTGGGTATGCTTTCCTTCATAACAAGTTCTGTTTCTACTTTTTACGTTGTGATTGACTTGTGCTACTCTCCCGATAAAAGGTTTTGGCTATTTGGAATTATTTGATATATAATTCCTTCCATGTATTGTCTTCAGCTTCAAAATGGAAGGATGCGTCATCTGGTCAGCATGTTGAATATGATCAGAGACCTGATATTTTCAGGTTTGTACACATGCCATTTGAGGTTAACATGTCTGTTTTATTCTTTATATGTTGATCATACGGCTTTTGTTCACAGGGGAACAATAAGATATGCCAGTGTGCATGCTCATTTAGGTAGGACAGGAAGTCGAAGGGACGATCTAGAGTCACTGGCCTACACGCTAATATTTCTTATAAAAGGGAGGTTACCATGGCAGGGTTATCAGGTGCATTTTATATAAATTCTTACTGCTTAATATATTGATTTGTCCAAGGTTTGGCTTTAAGTAAATATTATATGCTCCTTTCCCTATGTACAGGGTGACAATAAAAGTTTTCTTGTCTGTAAGAAGAAAATGTCCACTTCGCCGGAGTTAATGTGTTGCTTTTGTCCTGCCCCATTCAAACAATTTCTTGAAGTTGTTACTAACATGAGATTTGATGAGGAGCCTAATTACTCCAAGCTTATATCTTTTTTTGAAAGCTTGATTGAGCCATGTGTACCATTGAGACCAATCAGAATTGATGGAGCTTTAAAGGTTGTAGTATCCTCTCCGTCTTCATTTTTTTTTGAGTTTGTTTTTATTTATTTTAGATTTAGTGATGAGTTTTATATCTGAATTCTAACCTCTTCCTAGTCTATATTTACATGTATAGGTTGGACAAAAGCGTGGGAGGATGCTTATTAACCTGGAAGAAGATGAGCAGCCAAAGAAGAAAATACGCATGGGAAGTCCTGCTACACAGTGGATTTCTGTTTATAATGCACGTCGTCCCATGAAGCAGAGGTTTATCAGACACTCTTCTCGATTTGGCATGTCATTAATAAAAAAAATACCAATTATGACATGAGTATTATTCATTTAAAAAGTTTGACAAATTAGGCACTTTTATATGGGTAGGTAGGAAATGTTAAGTTACACTTTAAATTTTCTTCGTAGGATATCAGAAAGATTTATTTTTTTTATTCTTCGTACACTAGATGATTTTTCCCTTTTTTTGGTAAATCAGTTTGAAGAGATAAACTATGGCTAAAGAAAGGGATAAACAATACATGAGTTCTAATGATTTTAAATTATGGATTTATAGATTTTGATCTTTTAATCTTGCTTCTCCAGTATTGCATTCATGATCTCATTACTAATAATCTAAATATAGCAGTGATGCTTTGTCATTCGTAGCATGACTTTCAGAGTTGTCTAAGAAGGATTGTATATTGACTTTCCAACTTTATGCATTAGCTGGTATTGATAGAGTTCCCCTGGCTTGGCCTTAATGATTGTTTTGTGGGTGTAGGTATCATTACAATGTAGCAGACACAAGGCTTCGCCAGCATGTGGACAAGGGTAACGAGGATGGGTTGTATATCAGCTCTGTGGCCTCCTCATCAAATTTGTGGGCCCTAATCATGGATGCAGGAACAGGTTTTTCTTCACAGGTGTATGAATTGTCACACGTCTTCCTTCATAAGGTGGTTCCATGATGTATATGTTTAATCTTTTATACAATCATGCATGGGTGTAGTATTATTGATAGTGACACAGTGGTAATTGGATTTCTATCAGGACTGGATTATGGAACAGTGGGAGAAAAATTATTACATCAGTTCAATAGCTGGTGCAACTAATGGGAGTTCCTTGGTCGTCATGTCCAAAGGTTAACTATCGATGCTTCCTTTATCTTCCATCATTTTATTATGGATGTATCTGGTATCATATGCCCTTGTTTGTTTTTTATGCTTCAATATGCTTTTTATTTATAGTGTGCTTTAACCATGCCATAATTTTCTCCAGTTGTTGCCTGCCTTTGGTGCTCATGCTTAATTTGTCTAATTTCCTGATTCATGGGTATTGCTTTTGTTTTCTAGATTATGCTCTGCTAAGTTATATTTATAATGGCAATTGTTTGCCTGAGACACACAGGAATTGGTTAGAACTCCTTGCTAGGTTTGGTAATTTTATTACCATTTTTTCACTTCACTTTAATTGGTTTATGTGGTTTTCAAAACAATGTGGGAGGCGTCTATCATTTTCTCCCTTCTTTGGTTTCTTCCTCCTTTTGTGGCCAATAGCCCGTAAAATGGGCTTCTATTCTCTATTAACAAATTTTAGTTTGTTGAACTCTGGACCTGACTCATGGTTAATTGTGATACTCACCTCTGAGATAGGTTACTCCGTTGAATGATTTCATGATTCAGTTAGAAAAAGTTGACAAGTCACAGCGAACTTTTGAATGATTGAATTATCATCAGGTTTTACGTTGTGAACTTCTTAAGAGGGGGGAAAGCTTTTGTACTTGGAAAAAGCCAGTGGCGTACAATGCTAAGTGTTGATTAATGCCGGTTGATTCTCTACTGAATCACCAACTAGTTGCCTATACCTTAAGCTTTATCAAATTTTACGGGTTCTTGTTTATTTGTCCTCCTTGATTCTTTAAGGTGAGGTGGGTGGTTAGCAGTGAACCTTATGTTAGGCTTGTAATGGAAGTTAACTGTAAAAATTATTTCACCTCTTTAATATGCTCAATGGACAAGACATTCTGGTCTCATGGTATTCTTTCACTATAGGAACTCCTTACACTCAGCAATCCTACAAAGTGAGTGAATCATTTCCTTTCAAGTGGATTAATAAGAAGTGGAAAGAAGGATTCCATGTTACCTCCATGACTACTGCTGGCAGTCGCTGGGGTGTTGTAATGTCCAGGAATGCTGGGTATTCCGATCAGGTATACAAACTTCTTAAATTTTGATTCCATGTTACCTCCGTGACTGCTGAATTTTTTTTGTACCTTCCTCATTTGTTCTGCTGTTTCCCATTACGACGACGATGCAAGGTTGTGGAGCTTGACTTTTTATATCCAAGTGAAGGAATACATCGACGATGGGAAAGTGGCTACCGGATAACATCTATGGCTGCCACCGCTGATCAGGCAGCCTTTATACTGAGCATACCAAAACGCAAATTGCTTGATGAAACTCAAGAGACCCTGCGTACCTCTGCCTTCCCTAGCACCCATGTGAAGGTATTTAATTATTTCCCTTGCATCCATTAGACGGTAGCTCATTTTTGCATTCTTGAAGATGTGTCAGCAGGTGGTAGCATTGCATATAAATCATGATTCTCCTTTGTTGTTTATGTTAATTGAGGCTGTGGTGAGTACTGAATAGCATGTTGTTGGAAAATGATCGTTCCTGGCTTGAAAAGAGTAGTAGTTAAAAATAATAACAAGAATATGAAACGGCAGTAATTTCATATCAATTTGTTACCTCCTTTTTTACCAATTAGTAGTAATAGTAATCACTGATGTGATGGTTTTGCAGGAAAAATGGTCCAAGAATCTATATATTGCATCAATTTGTTATGGGCGGACTGTGTGCTAGTTTCTGGGACATAAATTTGGTGTATATCCTTGGAAGAAAGGAATCAAAATCAGTAATGTGAGAGGCTTTTGAGAAGCTTTTAGATGGAATGGGTGGTTTTTCTTTTGCCCTCAGTTATTGATGAGATCCCAGGCCTTCCTGATGAAATTTTCCTCATTAACCGGTAAAGAACAAAAATGGAATGGGATTAGCATATTTGATGTTCCCCAACCAACCCGGGCCAATGGGAGAAGATAAGTTGAAAGTATTCTCATGTAATATAAAGGCTGGCTAATCGGCCGTGTTCCATGAATGTGCTTCAAACAATTTGCGATTTTGTATGTAATGATATATATATATTTCTTAACCATCTTTCAGCTCCATTATATATCGAATCTTCAATATGGTTGAGTGGGATTGGCTTGGGTTTTAGACCTCTTTTGGGTTTTAGACCTCTTGCAAGTTCCTCTTTTGCTCAAAGCATCTTGAGTTCTTGGAAAGTTGGAACTTGGAACTAGTCAAGGCTCTAGGTGTTTCCACGTGTGACATGACACCAAATTAAGTCTTTAATATGCTAGCGTAATGCTAATCTGGGAGTTTAAAACAATCAATTAAAATACACGGGAAGCCCTATTTCGTTTCGTTTGTTTGTTTTTCTTCATTTACGTATTCTGGTTAGATATAGTTTTGCTTTCGTGTATCTTCATTAATTTTGTGCCTTTAATTTTCATCATGACGTGTAAATCTTTCGAGGATATCAGGTCGGTGATGTTCAAATGAGATAATTGTGACCGAGTCAATATAGTATCTAATGATACGAAAACTAACGCTAAAGGTGGGTGTCACTGCTGTGTTCAACTTGAATATTCGACTATCTCAACAGGTTCTTGAAGAAAAATTTAAATGGAAAATATATGTATATATATGGCTGATAAAAAAATGGATATTTTCAGTCTCTTGGCTATTTTTCTTTTTTTGATACAAGAGTGGACAAAAATAAAATTAAGGTGGATTAGATTTAATATGCTCATTAGCAACTAGGGTATCAAAGTTATAATTTAGGCAAGAGCATTGGCAAGCTGGTTTTTTTTTTTTTTGTATAAACCATCCGGTATTATGGGGTATCCTGGGTTTATTACCCGTCCCAGACTAATCCGGACCCCCTGCGAGGAGACCTTACGGTGGTAGCGAGGTACCGATGGGACAACCTCTTTGAGGTTGCGTTAATTATCACGGATGTTACTCCCAAGGATTCGAACCCTCACCTTAAGAAATGTTGGTAGTAGCCTTTGACAACTCTACCAAACGTCAATTTGGTAGCTGGTTTATCACTGTTTGTAGATGAGCAAATCCTCAAGGCTATATAACATTTGATTATTTTTTCCGTCCACTCTAAGGAGGAGCCCAATTTTCGGCCCAACAATTATTTGGGCTTTAAAATTGACCCAAGCGTATCCTCTTTTGTTTTTTGTGGGGAAAAAGCAAGAGCTAGGGGTTTTTCCCTATTGTTTTAAAAAAATAAAACCTAAGGCCTAAACCCTACCAAACCATAACGCGGCACTGGCCGGCCACTACAGCAGTTTGCAGTGGTAAAAGATGAGACCTCCGAGGGGTGGTCGCGGTGGCGGGTTTAGAGGTGGTCGAGATGGTGGCCGCGGAAGAGGTGGCCGCGGCTTCGGCGGTCGTGGTGGAGGCGGCTTTCGTGATGAAGGCCCGCCCACTGAAGTAATAGGTTTGTTGCCTCGACCTTGCAGTAACTAGGATACGTTCACATTCTGTGCTTTCCGTTGAAGAATCGTGGCCTGTTTATTGTTTTGGTTTTAGGAAATAGCTCGGAAAGCTAGTGAATTCCGTTTAAAAGAGAAAACAAAAGGGATTCGCTGGATATTCAAATTCCCTTGCTTTTAGAAGCAATTGAACACCACGGCCCGCGGGCTATATCCGACATGTTTTTGACGGATTCTTTGACATGTGCAGAGGTCTCAACATTTCTACATGCATGTGAAGGAGATGCAGTTACAAAGCTTACAAATGAAAAGATTCCCATGTTTAATGCTCCTATATATCTGCAGAATATGACTCAGATTGGAAAAGTTGATGAAATATTTGGCCCGATAAACGACGCTGTGAGTTCTCCTTTTTTGTTTTGAGTTGTTGATTCCTTATAGTTTTCTGTCTATCTTTAGAAGTGAGATATAATTTTCGGATTCAATTGCGCTGTTGCAGCTTTTTTCAATTAAGATGATGGAAGGGATTGTGGCAACTTCGTATTCATCTGGCGACAAGTTTTATATTGATCCAAGGAAATTGTTGCCTCTTGCTAGATTTCTCTCACAGCCCAAGTATGTTTCTCTTACTCCTTATTGCAGAAACAGCTTTCTCATTCATCACATAATTAATATGATTTCCAATCTAGTAGGCTATTTTCTATTTTACCTATACTTGGGAGGTGGAGGCTTATAAAATACGATTGATGTCAAGCACGATGTAAACTTACTTTGGTTTTGCCAGTGCCGTGATATATACTGGCGTTGTATTTTTCTCTGACTTGATAATACTGGCGTTGTATTTTTCTCTGACTTTGAGAAGGAAGACTAGCAACGGCAAACCTGATTCATATCTTATGGTACAATTTGATCAATAGTCTGCTCTGTTGGGAATGAGCAGGCGACCTTGACATTGGGATGTGATGCAATAGCTTAGCCCAGTGAAAGATTTTTACTATTGGACAGTTATTCATCAAGTGGGAATCCTTTGACCATTGCCTTAGGTCCTTTTGAGCTTAAGATTTGCGGGAGACAATGCTTAACTGAAATGGAGGCTGAATAATCTTTGCCTATTCATCTAGATATGCTATTATATACCTAGCTGGCATTAAAACCATGTTTTTGTACAAGCTAGTAAGTAACAACTTCCAACAATCACTTTTTTTCACCAAATCTATTCTGCTCAAAAAATCATTTCATCACAAAATCTATTATACTTTAAATCTATTCTTTTAAATCACTTCTCTCCAAAATGTATTCTCCAAAAGCCAATTCAACACTTGCACCTGCCATGCCGAAACTTCTGGTTAATGTTCTGTGGTCATTGGAATCCAATCAAATTGAACATTGTCGGTTGCTGTTGCAGGGGGCAGTCACAAGCTTCTAGAGGTGGAGGCCAAGGTGGAGGTCGTGGTGGAGGCAGAGGTTTCCGTGGGGGTGGCGGCTTCCGAGGAAGGGGTGGCCCACGGGGTGGGAGAGGTGGTCCTCCCAGGGGTGGTGGAGGGGGTGGTGGTTTCAGGGGAAGGGGGAGAGCGTAAGAGGCGTCTGTTTAATGTTATGGTACTCAAATCGTTGTATTGAAGAGAAGAAAGGGGGCGTAGTGAATGATCGGAGGCTGAAATGTTTCCGAGGGATTGATTAGTTCCATCGCTTGCTTCCCCTTTTATGTAGATTTGATCGATTAACTGATTGCATGATAATTGAGATTTGTACTTCCTAATGTCTAATGAATATACTATTATTGCGCCGAGGTTATATTGATGCTACCACTGGTTGTTCTTGGGCACTCCCTCCCTCCCTCCCTGTGTCTGTGCGCGCTCGCGTGTTGCAGTAGAAAGTTGTGAGCTGAAGGCGATATTACGATTCAGAAGTCGCAGTTCTATCCAATGAAATAAAAAACTATAAGATATAGTTTAACATGTGGCAGGCTCTTAAAAAGAAGCGCCGGGGTTGAGCATTATATGGAAGCCAATCACATTTTTTTTAGGGATAGTCGCACTTTGCTCTCAAAGGAGTGAAGAAATAATGAAAAAACTCAAGCAAAAAAAATTCCCTTACGAAAATGTCCAAAGGGATTTGAGTGAAAGAGATTCAATTTGTGCAATCACCATTTTATCCTTAATAATTGATGTCATGATGCTATTAATTGTGGCACTGATGACATGTCATTGTATGTTGCATTAATATTCCATATTTCACTA
>JANTPZ010009722.1:0-11625 GCA_025593235.1 Vachellia pachyceras | reverse complement strand
TGTTAAGCAATAGAGCAAATTTTTTGTTTAGGGTTAGGTCCAAGTATTGAGTTTTTGGTAGTATTATGATTAGTTTTGACTGGTATACTTATATGTGATGATTAATTTATAAACTAACATGAAATTAATTTTGTGAATTAAAGAGGAGTTTGGTGTTGGGCAATTGTTAATAACGTGTAATATACTATGTTTGATTTATATTTTTTTTACCATTTATACTGTTTGATTTTTATTTGTTTATCAATTTTCTTTAATAAATTATATTCATGCTTCACTACTTATATCCTTCTTGTATATTCTTTAAATTATATGTTAGTTACTGGAACTTTATGTCTCATCATGTTGCTATTAGCATTTTTTAGGTGATAACATATGTGCTGATATGTCTGGGAAGATTCTGGAGGTTTGTGTATGGCTATTTCCATTGTATATCATCCTCCTCTATCAATGTGTTGATTAGATGCATATTACCACTATAGGACTCATGTTCTTTTTAATGTACTCTGATATCTTATTAATTTGATAGTGTTATTTAGGACTTTATTATAACATGCCGAAGGCCCTAATCCAATTTGATGATATTATTTTTGATGTTACACACTCGAGGGAGCGTTTTATTATATACTATATAAAATAAATGGTATTTATATTATTGAATTATGATATTGTGATTTTTATGATATTATTTGGTAATAAGTTGACTTAGTAAGGTCTTATTATCTATTATAGTTTTAAAATATTTAGTTTTATCCTTTTTCTATCATAGTTAAATTTTGAAAATGAGAGTTTGATTTCTTTAAGCATGATACAAATTTTGGGGTTATGTTTTATACTTTTATATTATATTAAACTTGACAATCAGTTTATTTTTGGGGAATATAGAATAATTGTACCAATTAAATTTGAGTTCATAATTTATTTTGATTTATTAAAGCCTATATTAATTATTAAATAGATTAGACTTGAGGTTTATGATGAAATATAAATATTAAAAATTTTAGGTGAAACTTTAAGTGTTTGAATTTGATGTTTTAAGATAGATTGAGGAATCAATGATATTTTTAGTGATTCTAGTAATGAGAAATGATTTATGGAAGAAAAAATTGAAATTTCAATAAGGATTTGAGGAAATTTAATTTATGTGATTTTTAGGATTTAAAGAAAGAAAATGTTGAGGATTTTTAGTAAATGAAAGTAATTATTTTTTGTTATCATTTTAAGTACAATATAGCTATTAGATGGTAGAAATGTAATTGAGAAAAAGCATTAACTTATGGTTGTAAGTGGGGGAATTGTTGGAGGACTTTAAAGTTTGGAAAGGCAATGAGTTTTATTGAAGTTCATATATAATAGTTTTGGTTAGCATTATATTAATGTATAATTTAATTAATTATGAGATTAATTATATTTTGGTAACTTGAGCTTTAAGGTTTAGAATATTGTGGTATTACATACTTGCATTGACGTGCGGTAAACATATTTAATTTATTTTATATACTTGTCATGAGTTGTAAGATGTTTTGGAAACATCTTTTAAACTGTAATTATTGTGTGTTTATTTGGAAACACTTAAGTCTCACCCAAAAATACGTTCAACAGTGTTTTTCCGCAAAACGAGACAATCTCCTCCACATATTTACCTCGGCTTGCATAAAAATACTTCTCTACCGTTTTCCCAAATGGACTCTGTTTTAATTTAAAACTTATATGTGATGATTAATTTTTCAAATAACATGAAATTACTCTTGTAAACTAAATTTTATATGCTTATGAATTGCTGATGAAGTAGATAATATTTTGATACTATGACATGTGTTATTGATTCCTTACGCCTTGTGATATTACATTATAATTGAGAATACGATGAAGATTAAATATATGTATATATGCATATCGTAGATTGATTGTGATCGGGTTATTGGTTTAGGTTTTGATGAAGAACAAGGAAGATGTTATATTTGATGAATCTTAAAGTCCATGTTAAAAGCGTCCATTATTGATCATAGTGATTGACATTACATTGGATCTTCTAAGTATTGGATCCAATTGTGGGTGGCTTGAGAATGATCAACTCTTTTGTGTCTTAGATCTAGTTGTAGGCGGATAGGGAGGGGACTCTTTGATCTCATGAGGATGGTTGACTTTTGACGGGGTCTCCCATCACCATATGCTAAAGTTCCCATCAGGTTGTATCAAGAGGAGCTTGGTCTTGGGAATTCTTTAGAACATGAATATAATATGTTTTATTTATATTTATTTATCAATTACTCTGTTTGATTTATATTTATTTACCAATTACTCTGTTTGATTTATATTTGTGTATCGATTCTTTTTAATAAATTTTATCCATGTTTCACCGCTTATCTTCCTAAATATTCTTTAAATTATATGTTGTTAATATGACTTTATGTCTCACCTCTTTGCTATTAACATTTTTAGGTGATAACACTTGTGCTGAAACGTTTGGGAAGGTTCTAGAAGTTTGCGCATGGCTATTTCTATTGTATGGTTTCATCCTCTATCAATGTGTTGATTAGATATATATTGCTACTGTAGTGCTCATGCTTTAACGTACTATGATATTTTAATACTTTTCATTACATTATTTTGAGATTTTTTTAGACCAGGCTGTAGGACACTAATAGTAAATGGTGATATTATTTTTGAAAGCACTAATTTAAGAAATTTGAAATAAACAGTAAGTATATTATTGAATTATAAGAGTTGAGTTTGAGGTTAAATAATACATTTTTTAAAGACTTCTGCTTATTAGTATGAGATTGATTTTTATAGTATGGTTTGGTGAGAAGTTGATTTAGTAAAGTCTTATAATCCATTATTGCTTTCAAATATTTAGTTTTGCTATTTTCTATCATGGGTAAGTTTTGAATTGAGAGTTTGATTACTTTAACTATGATAAGTGTTTTAAAATTATATTTTATTCTTTTTTATTATGTCTTGTTCATTTTGAAATCAAATCTCTTTTATAAGCAGGATTATTTTGTTAATATGATAGTTTAGTAGTTAAGTAACCGATTTAAGAGAAACGTTGTTTCACCGGACACTTAAGCTATATTCACT
This sequence comes from Vachellia pachyceras, assembly GCA_025593235.1. Classification (NCBI taxonomy): domain Eukaryota; kingdom Viridiplantae; phylum Streptophyta; class Magnoliopsida; order Fabales; family Fabaceae; genus Vachellia; species Vachellia pachyceras. The sequence continues at coordinate 8,544 of JANTPZ010009722.1, read as the reverse complement.
CTCTGATTTCTTTCTTGTCAAGTCATTTTTATTCATTATGTTTCATGATTTATTACCATCTATTTAAGATTCTTGGGTGGGATTCTACCTTAACTTGCAGCTGAAGGAATCAGGGCAAATCAAATCTTAGCACATTTGCATTGGATTCTAACTTTAATGACCATAGGTTAACTTGTTATGACTAACTACTAAAATTGAGAATGTGATTAAAAAGGAAACAATTTTTTTAATTATTTTATAAATAGATGAGTTCCTAGTATGGAAAACGTATTGTCAAATAATGTTAATTTTGATGAGAGGCATTTGTTCCTAGTATCATGCCATAAATTTCAAAAAATTTGTGTATATTTTGGCTATCATTATTTACCATTTGGAGGCCTCTGTTTTTATGCTATTAGAATCATTGTGTGTTTATATATGAATAAGAAGAATTCAGATTATCTCTTTTCATGGTATGAGAGTATGTTTCTCTATTGTTATGTTTCATAGTTCTCAATATAGACGAGAGATTACTCTAGTTCATGAAATTTAGAGAATCCAATCCAATGTGTTTTCGCTTATCAATGATCTTCCGCCCTTCATCTACTATCTTCTTCCTTCTGGTAATTATTTACGATTCTTTTACATGATTTTTCTTTTGTAAATCAATATTTTCCTTGTCTTATGTTCCCTTCCACATCCTCGTACAATATTTGAAACCGAAAATCTTCGCAAGTCATTCATGCTTTACTTGCTTACCTAGTCTCCTATCCCCATTAAATATTAGTTTTGTCTATTAACTTGCAACCTTAAACATTTGATGTAGGCTCTTGTTGCGATGATAGCTGTCTTATCATTGATGCCGTGCTGGTATGTTATGATCGAACACATTGAGCAGCGCGTTATTTCAAACTCACAGAATTGTCGTTTAGAATTACAAGATGAAATTGACCACTCTGCCAAACTATTACCCCCCATGAAGTTAGCATCAGCCAATTTGGCAAGAATTCTAAGTTCATCCTTCAATAAGACGACTGATATATCATTCTCTGACATTGCGACCAAAGTTGGTATCTTATGGTTTTTCTCATCATAGTAACATACAAAAATAACTGTGCTTGTTTTTTTTAACAATTTTTGGATTTGTTATAGGTGGCTCCTGTGTTATTTCATGCATTCAAGATGATTCCTCAGCTGTCCGAAATCTCATACATTGATATGGATGGTCTATTTTTCTCATACTACACAGAACATGATCAAAATCTTGCATTGTACTCTAACTCTTCCTTTTCTTCAACCTCGGGTGCTTTAGAAATCATTTACTATGTTCAACCAGTAAATCCTGACACTGGAGTATTATACGGTGAGGCCGTAATATATAAGCACCCTGTGAACACAAGCTGGACCCATGAAGTAGTCAATAGTTCCAACGTATACGCCTCATTGGGACACATGTGGAGTGACAATCATCAGATTTTGTACCTTAATTTGCTCAGAATCTCAAGAACAGGAGTTATCTCATTAGGACTTCCTGCAACAACAATTAGGGACTTCATCACTCCCACTAGGCGTCAAGGTGCAAGCTTGTATTTGGCTTCCAAAGATGGAAAAATGCTTCTACAAGGAATCCAACATGTCCATATAGTATTTTATGATGATACAGCTTCCTTCTACTCAGTGAAACCAAACGGTGAGCCATTAAGTCGTCAGGGCAACATCTCATGTAAGGCTGAGGCCATTGCTTCTGTTTTGAAAATTGGAGATGCTCAATATTTGACGCGCTGCTCATCAATTGATATAATGGGAGTAGAATCGGTACGTTTTAATCAATTTATGTATTTGTTGCATAGAAATATGAAATTATTTTTTTAGCAAAATTACTATAGTTGGATCTGATATTAATAATCCTAAGTTTTTTAGGGTATATACATAACTGTAGTTTGATCTTGTTTTAGGTGTACGTCTTGGCTATCCCCCGAAATGGATTGGTGACCTTTGTACATGAGAGGAGAAAATGGGGATTGGTGCTAATGAGTATAATGATAGTGATGATATTGATCTCTATATTTAGTTTTCTTTTGTTAAATGCTATAATGGGTCGGCGAGACATGCATTTGTGCATGTCTCTCATAAAACAAATGGAAGCCACTCAACAAGCAGAGAGGAAGAGTATGAATAAGAGCCTAGCCTTTGCTAGCGCTAGTCATGATATTCGTGCTGCTCTTGCTGGCCTTACTGGTTTGATAGAGATGTCCTATGAAGAAGTTATCCCTGGTTCAGAACTAGAGGCCAATTTAAAACAAATGGATGCCTGCACAGAAGACTTATTAGGTACAAGTATTCCATCAAACTACTAGAATCATACATATGTAATCCCAAATCTTTTACCAATGTATTTCCCGTTGAGCTTTCATAGAATGCGCACTAACTTTACCACTTTATTATAGGGTTATTGAATTCTATTCTTGATACAAGTAAAATTGAGGCAGGGAAAATGCAGCTTGATGAAGAGGAGTTTGATCTGTCCCAAGTCATAGAAGAAGCAGTTGATTGGTATTATCCTGTGGCCATGAAAAAAGGTGTCGATCTTGTCTTGGACCATTGTAATGGTTCGGTTATCAAATATTCTCATGTCAAAGGTGACAAAAGAAAGCTCAAACAAGTTTTGTATAATTTAGTAAGCAATGCTGTTAAATTTACTAATGAGGGACATATAGCAATTCGAGCTTGGGCTCAGAAGCCAAGCTTCCAGAATTCAATAAGGGCTTCTAAAAGATACAATTTTATCAAGCATTTACCATGCTTACTTTACCAAAAAAATGAATCAAATAAAGAAGCAGGAAATGCAACCCAACAAGACCCAAACCTGTTGGAGTTTGTGTTTGAAGTAGAAGATACAGGAAAAGGAATTCCTAAAGAGAAGCACAAGTCAGTGTTTGAGAATTACGTTCAAGTCAAAGAAACAACTTCGGGAATAGGAGGCACTGGTTTGGGACTTGGTATTGTTCAATCGCTGGTAGGCACTAACTTCTCCCCCTCCCCCTCCTTCATTTTATTTTTTTAAGCAAAAAGACTTCTTCTTGGTAGTTCTTAATGAATTTAATACTAAATTTTGAAGTTCTTTTGTAGGTACGTTTGATGCATGGGGATATTGAAATCGTGGAAAAGGAAATAGGTGAAAAAGGATCATGCTTTAGATTCAATATCCTCCTTCAAGTGTGTGAGACAGTCACAGGTGGTAGCAACAACAAAGAAGATAATGAATTAGGAGGTGACATAAATCTCAATCAACTGCAAGGACAAGATATACACGCCCCTAGTTTTGGTTCTAGCATATGTTCACCTAGCCCAAAATTACCTATTTTTGCCTCTAGCAGGTCAGGGGCTTCTTGCATTATTCTTTTGATACAAAATGAAGAGCGGCGAAGGGCTACTAGAAGGTTCATGGAGAGCTTAGGGATTAGAGTTAAGGTTGTGAATCAGTGGGAACAATTGTCTCATACTCTTAAGAAGATCAAGCGAAAGGGGCATACTTCTAGCCAGAGCTCCATCGGATCATCAAATACCAGTTCTAGGTCTACATCTCAAAATTCTAATTCCAGGGCCAAAGGGTATCCTTTGAGTGATACAGATGGAATGTACCATATGCCTTTGACTTTAAATAAGTTAGACGATAGAGCTTCCATGGGTTTGGTTCTGCTTGTGATTGATTCAATTGCAGGACCCTTTTCAGAACTTAGTAGAATGGTGTTTGCATTCAAAAGAGACCTTGGGAGTCCTTGCAAGGTGGTTTGGTTAAATAAGACACTTGTCCGTGGAGACAATTTCAAAGAACTCGATGAGGATGCATTAGATCCTGATGACATTATCTTGTCCAAGCCATTTCATGGTAGTCGCTTGTTTGAAATTATAAGGCTTCTTCCTGAGTTTGGTGGCAGTTCCACTAATATATCTGGAACTGGAAGAGTAAGGAGGGATATTTTTCATGATAGACTTAGAAAACCATTCAAAGATTCCCACATATCAAGATATCAGTCACCTATATCAGACAAAGCAGAGTTATCCTTAGCTAATGCAAGCCCATTTCAAGACCGTGGTAGTTCATCAAGAAGGGATCAACTGTATTCATCTAGTAGGAATTCTAGAATTGCCCACAAAGAGATACAAGAGTGCAGTTATTCAACCAATGACAAGCCCTTGCGTGGCAAGAAATTTTTGGTCGTTGAGGACACTGAATATCTATGCAAGATAGCTTTTAAGATTTTGATACAGCTAGGTGCAAGTGCAGCTAATGTGAAGGTATGCAACAATGGCGAAGAAGCAGTGAATCTAGTTGAAGAGAGTTTAAAAGGGGCTTTTCCTTATGATTACATTTTAATGGACTGTGAGGTAAATGCTAAATTTTGAATTAGTTTTACTTCATAAAATTAGTTTTGATGCTAGGGGTTGATCACGTATTGATGACTCATTTGCTTATGTTGGTGTTATTGAACAGATGCCAGTAATGAATGGATTTGAGGCAACAAAGCAGATAAGAAAGATGGGGATGAGGTATGGTGTTCACATACCTATCTTGGCCTTAACAGCTCATACGTCAGGGCAGGAGATCAACATGATCAAGGAGGCAGGAATGGATGCTCATTTAGAAAAGCCACTAAGAGCACAACATTTACTGGACGCCATAATAAACATACACAATAATAAACACTGAGTCGTTGTATTATCTTATGACACACAGCATTTAGTTCACTCTGAAGATTGTATTTCTACTTTTACCTTCACTTGTTTCTGCTAACAGTTGATTATATGACCATTAGGTTAAGCTAATATGCATGTAACAGTTACTTAATTTCACTAAAAAAATCATTTCTTACCAGCGGAACCCTAGTTTCTATCTTTAACGAAAACGAAGAAATCCTGGAGGCTGTAAAGTATGATCTGAGGGCAGTCAAAAGGCTTGACCCAGCTTTGATGGATATCATGAACGTGAAGCAAACTCAAAGAAAAAAAAAAAGGGAAACATGTGATGTCATGGAGCAAAAGGAACATTATTGAGCCTGAAGCTTCACGTCTCCTTCCTTGGTCCTTTATAAATTAGAAACGCCACGTCATCGGGAGTGGATAAGGACATGGATGGAATATTCTACTAAGATTTGACCCCCTAAAAAAAATAGAGAGAATAAAATTGGTTGGATAAGTTGTACACTTCCACGCTCTCAAGTGACGGCTAAATTTATTTAGAAGCGTCAACACCAAACAAGTAGCATGACGACCCTGCTTTTGTTCTAATTCATTTGGGGCTTGTTTGTAAGTTAGTTTGAAACCTAAATTTCACAGATTACAAAGTAAAATCTAGGTTTTGAAAAGTGATTTATGTTTGGGAAGTTATAACTTTTACGGATTCCGAGGTAAAAAAGTGGGTAGGAAAGAGGAAAGTAAGAAAGAGAAAGAAAGAAAAAGTAAGAAAGAGAAAAGAGGAAAAAAATATGAAAGAGAAAGTAGGAAAGAGAAAACCTAGATTTTGTAATATGGGCTGCCAAACGAGCCTTTGATATCGGTTTTTATAGTTTGACCTAGAGGTAGTTTTAATTAATTACATGATAATTAAATAAAAATAATTATAAATTCATAATAAGTCTGACTGATAATAAATATCACAATATATCAAGTTTTCAAGGAAATATCACCGTATCATTCATTATAAATGGTTTAAACCGTTTTGTATCCGTTTGGAAATATGGTAGAAAAGTACTTTTACGCTAAATATATGGAGGACATTATCTCGTTTTGTAAAAAATTACTGTTAAACGTACTTTTGGGAAGTAAATAAATTTTTTTCAAATAAGCACTTTACCTGAACCAACTTTTCAATAATAAAAATTGTTAAATAAAATTAAAAAGCTGTTTCTATAAGTCTTTGGTCTGCCCTATTCTACGCTTTTGCTGAGAGTGAATTCTATTTTTAAGTATTTGATTAAACTGACTGATGTGAATTAAAGTTTTACGATCAGAATACCTCTAGTTGATCCACTTCAAGAGCAAGTATCTTGGTGTACCATGAAGTTAAAAAGTTTATAGTATACATATTAAATATAGGCACAATTAAAAAATTTATTATATTTTAAGATATAATTAATAACATTTAATTTTTTTTAGTTCCACTCGTTGTGAATTAATTATCATGACGAATGATTTTACATATAATATATATATACTTGTACAATTTATGACACGTGCAAATATGTACTAATTGTTAAATATAGCGCTTTAGCCATCAAAACAAGAAGTTGCATTAGCCTTTTCTTTTTGTATGGTTTTTTTTTATACAAAAATTTTAGGCAGGAGTTGGGTTCACCCACAAGTCAAAGGCAGGGAGAAATCTCCCTTCTTCTTAGGTTATACCAATGTTGGGCAGGACGAGCCGTCAATTACCCTCAAGCGTTTACTTAAGTACCCAGGAGTTAGGATGCTTCCAAAACGCCGCGACTAGAGCCACAATAAAGTGACCTTCTCCGGTATCGAACCCTCTCCCTTTAGTGAGAGTGTTCAGTACATTCGTCAGCTGAACCCACGGACGATGGTTTCTGTATTTTTTTTTTACATCTGCTTTTGTTTACTTATGCTTTGTACCTGTTTTTGTTGTCTCTATTATTGGGCTTCACGTTTTTTCCAAGCAGATATTCTCTACACAGTGTCAAACATTAAATATTTTAATAAGAATTTAAATATTTATTTGTTATATTAGGGATTAAGTCAATGGATTAAATACATTAAATTCCCCTAAACTTTTAAGTTAATTGCGTATTATCTCTCTATCCTCCAAAAGTTTAAATCAATACCTTATGTTTCCATTTTTGACCAGAAAGTCATTTTCTTTAAAATAATTGTTAATTTTAAATGACATAATTTATGATAAAAAAATATAAAATTCCAACATGGCATAAACATGTAATTTTTAACGGTTATTAAGGTGGATATATGACGGAGATTATCTCGTTTCACAAAAAAATATTGTTGAATGCGTTTTTAAGTTCCCTGTAAATGTTGTTAAATAGGATTCATTGGAGTGTTCGATCTTAAACTTTTGAAGGTCGGTCGATGGGTTTTGTGTACTTAAACAATTATAATTGCTGAAGTTTTTTCAATGAATCATTTTATTTAGTCATTAAGGAATCATTTTTCTTACTTAAAATGGTGGATTGCAGTTTGAGTTGTCGATTCCATGCATCGAAAGGCTTCTCTGTTTCTTTCTTTTTTAATTTCCTTGTCGGCCTTCTCTTTCTTCCCAACATCTATAAGAACCCTCCACCTCTCACACCTGAGTCCACTCCAAGTCCGATTCAATTCTCTCCTCTCTTTCTTCGCCAATCACTCCCCACAAAAATTCACCCTCTTCTCTCTTAGTGCTTTAATGGCTGCTTGTGAAATTGGAGCTTCAAGGATGGGTGTATGCGAATCCGACCCACTTTCTCGGATTCCAAACAAGCGTCACGCCGCCGATCGCCCCTTCCACTGTTCAAGGTTCTGTCGGCCCACTTTCTCTGATTGTTCGTTTATGGAGGAATTCGAGGAGGGAGAGGATGATCTCTGGGCGAAGATGCAGGAGGAAGCGAGGTCAGATGTGGAACGAGAGCCGATTCTGTCTTCCTATTACCATGCCGCGATTCTGTGTCACCAATCTCTGGAAATCGCGTTGGCCAATCATCTCTCCCTCAAATTGAGCAGTTCCAGTCTTCCCAGCGGAACCCTGGTAGATCTCTTCGTTTCTATCTTCAACGAAAACGAAGAAATCCTGGAGGCTGTAAAGTATGATCTGAGGGCAGTCAAAAAGCGTGACCCAGCTTGCATGAGCTATGTCCATTGCTTCCTAAATTTCAAAGGCTTTCTCGCAATCCAAGCTCACAGGATGGCTCACCAATTGTGGTCTCAGGGAAGAAACGTGTTAGCCCTTTTGATTCAGAACAGAGTTTCTGAGATTTTCGCTGTGGATATCCATCCAGGAGCAAAAATTGGAAGAGGGATCTTACTTGATCATGCCACAGGAGTAGTGGTGGGAGAAACAGCAGTGATAGGCAACAATGTGTCAATTCTGCATAATGTGACATTGGGAGGAACAGGGAAAGCTTCAGGAGACAGACATCCAAAGATTGGAGATGGGGTGCTTATAGGAGCAGGCACTTGCATTTTAGGGAACATAAATATTGGTGAAGGAGCCAAGATTGGTGCTGGCTCTGTGGTTCTGAAGGATGTTCCTTCAAAGACTACTGCAGTTGGGAACCCAGCTAGATTGTTGGGAGGAAAAGCTAATCCAGTAAAGCTGGACAAGATTCCAAGCTTCACCATGGATCATACTTCACATATTAATCAGTGGTCTGATTATGTTATTTAGATGCTATTCCTCAACCGTATGGCTTGTAGTTATATGTTAGATAGTTTTCTGGGGGAAGATTGTTTGTTTTGATAAGTGAGAATCCTCTGTTCTCATGTTATTAACAAACTGAGTGTTCTGGGGGTGGTTGTTGCTGGAAACAAAAGCAGAGCATAATTTGGGAAGCTTCAAGGGTT
>JANTPZ010009718.1:0-12344 GCA_025593235.1 Vachellia pachyceras | reverse complement strand
ATAATTCCTTACATGCATACGTAGGAAACTCCTCGCAAAAATTAAAATATGGAAGCTGCTTGTAAAGTTTTCATCTCGCGTTAATTAAATAATTGTGTGGCTTCTCTTATTTTTAGTAATTTTATAACGTATATGTAATAATAGTTGCATTTTTCGTAAAATATAAAAATAACTATTGCCAGTGGATGGTTCCCAGTACGGATCCAAGTCCACCGACCATATGCCATTGATGCAATGCAAGAATTTGAAGGGACAGCGTTCGCATTCCGGAAGAGAGGACAATAACGGAATGTGGGACCCACTTGACTTTCGTTGTTTATATTCCTTCTCGTACGCAGTCCAGTGCTCAATGCTGGAGAAGACCGGGATCCGAATTCCCCGCGCATTTTCCTTCTCCCGTCAAACTCCCCGTTTATGCCCGCCGGACAACCCCCAATTCCGGTGGCGGGAACGGGACTTGACTGTTAGGTGAGACTGGGTGGCTTATTCTGCGCAAATAAAAAGACAACACTGGTCTTTTATATTCCTTTGGTTCTTGACTTTTCTCGTTCTATTATCCTTCCCGCGTGGGTCTTTCGGAGGTATGGCCTTTACGACGAAGTTCATTGCAGAGAAGGTGTTTCAGAAGGTGGGAGGATACCATCATGGGACTAACAATCAGAAGAGAAGTGGCCGTGAGAAAAACGTCAATCTCTCCGACGACGACTGCGGCGATGACGACAACGCGGGGATGGAGCTTGTGCAACTTGGAGCTCCCAGATCTAAGAACGTGTTGATTTTGATGAGTGATACTGGTGGTGGACACAGAGCTTCCGCCGAGGCCATTCGGGATGCGTTTCAATTGGAATTTGGGGACGAGTACAGGGTAAATAGCTTCCTAATTTGTCCTTCGCTTTGATGAACTTTTCCTACGCCATCATCTCAACGTCTTTTCTCTGTTCATATCTTGATTTCTTTTGAGATCCTTTCTCCATCAAGAGACAACGTTCTGGATCTGCCATTTTTGTTTTCTTCTATACTCCCCCTGGAAATATTTTAAAAGGGTAGTTGAATTTGGCTGGAAATCATTGCACAGTATTCTTCTTGAACCCCCTTATATTTTTCCTGGCTCCTGATTTTGTTTCCATTTTTTATTTACCTCTTGGAGCCATTTTCTCAGCTTTGGGGACTTGCATGCCATTATCAATTCTTTCCCCCTCCCCCTCCCCCTCCTTCACATTTCTGGGCTTATCAGATGACCTCTGCACTTTTCAGATATTTGTTAAAGATGTTTGGAAAGAGTACACAGGATGGCCATTGAATGACATGGAGAGTCAATATAAATTCATGGTGAAACATGTGCAATTGTGGAATGTTGCATTTCATAGTACATCACCCAAATGGATACACTCTGTATATCTAGCTGCCATTGCTGCCTTCTATGCCAAGTACAATCCTCTTCCAACTATTTTGCTCTTTCCTTTTTTCCGCAACTTAAGCGGTTCCCTAGATAACAATTTGTAACTGCAAGAGTTAAGCTGCCTTACCTCATTTACTGTATTAGTATTCACTTTGATAAGCAGTTTCCTATTATAACTAACACAACTTTCTATGCAGACAGAGGAATCATGAACAATATGAATTGAGACCTACTTATGATATGTTTATTTATATATCTAATCATTATTAGATTGCTTTTTACATATTTGATAGACTAGGTATGCACATATGAGTCTCTACTCTCTAATGATCTTGTCCTACAAAAGATCACTTCAGAAACATTTAGTTAACATGCTTACTCACCTTTGTTGCAAAACAGTAATATTTGAGAAATATTTGAGAGCTGTATACCTTACAACAACAGCAAAGTTTGGTCCTACTAGATGTGGTCGGTTACATGGATCAAACGATGTCATTGCTTTTTATCACAAACCAAATTCTTGGATAAATTATTAATCAAAAGATTTTCTCTATAATCTCCTTAAGAGTGTACTTCGGTTTTCCTCTACCCCTTATTAGAAGACTCCACATTGTTTGGTGCACCATCATTACCGGTGCCTCTAATGACCTTCTCTGCAAGTGCTTTAATGACCTCAAATGATTCTCCACTATTTTCTCCTCAATGGCTATCACACTAACTCGTCCATCAATTTCATCATTATGAATCCTATCTATTCTTGTATGGCCGTACATCCATATCAATATCCTCACCTCAGTGACCCCCACTTTATGCTCATATTGTCCCTTTAAAGCCCAACATTCATTACCATATAACAATGTTGACCTTATAGTTGTACGATAAATAATTCCTTTTACTCTATTAGGCATTTTTTGATCACAAATAACTTCAGTAGCTTGTCTCCATTTACACTATCAAGCTTGAATTTTATAATTAACATCACCATCAATTTCACCATCATTTTGTATAATTGATCCAAAATATATAAACTTTATCACTTGTGGGATGATTTGATCCCCCAATGTCACCTTTAAGCTACTTCCAACTTATCTCTTATTAAAATTACAATCCATGTATTCTGCCTTACTCCTACTCAGATGAAAGCCCTTTGACTCTAAAGCCCTCCTCCAAGTCTCAAGTTTAGAGTTAATCTATTCCCTTGATTTAGCTAAAAGAACTATATCATCAGTAAAGAGCATGCACTAAGGGATCTCTTCTTGGATAGGCTCTGTTAGAATGTCTAGTACTAGATTAAATAAATAAGGGCTTAAAGATGATCTCTGATGTAGGCTAATCTTTATTGGAAAGTGCTTTGTCTCACCTCCAGGCATTCTAACATTGGCTGTTACCCCCTCGTATATATCTTGAATGTCTTTAATATAGGACACACGCACCCCTTTCTTTCCCAAAGCTTTCCAAAGAACATTCCTAGACATGCAGTCATGAGCTTTTTCTAGGTTAATGAAAACCATATGCAAGTCTCTTCCTTTGCTAAGATACTTTTCCATTGACCCCTTGAGCAAATAAACCGCTTCTGTTGTGGACCTTACTGGCATGAACTCAAATTGATTTTCAAAAATACTAGTCCCTAATTTCAACCTATGCTCAATCACCTTTTCTCACAATTTCATTATATGACTCATAAGCTTGATCCTCCTGTAGTTTGCACAGTTTTGAATATCCTCTTTATTATTATAGATCGGGACTAATGTATTTCTCCTCCAGTCATTTGGAATTTTCATTGATAAAAGAATTTCATTAAAATAAGTGGTATATCCTAAATTATCTTGCACTCTCTTAATTTGTCAGGGAGGTGGAAGCAGGGCTGATGGAGTATAAACCAGATATTATAATCAGCGTCCATCCCTTAATGCAGCATATTCCATTGTGGGTTCTTAAGTGGCAAGGTTTACAGAATAAAGTGGTTTTTGTCACAGTGATCACGGACCTCAGTTCCTGCCACCCTACTTGGTAAGTTCAAGGCACCATTTTAATTTTCTTGCTTAGTTTAGTCAAAGTAATAATAAGCTTGAAGTTGTCCTCAGGTTTCATCCAGGGGTCAGTAGATGTTACTGCCCTTCTCAGGAGGTGGCCAAGAGAGCCTTACAAGTCGGTCTTGAAGAGTCTCAAGTCCGTGTTTATGGCCTGCCCATAAGGCCTTCTTTTGCCCGTGCAGTTCTCTCTAAGGTATGCATTTTGTCAAAGACCTCCAATTCAAAAGTCTAAACTTGCCTATGAATAGTTTTATAATAATAATCTCTAACACTCGTATGGTTAGTTTTGATCTGGGTAATACAATTGGTTGAGTTTTTAAACATTTTTACTTTCTTATAGGATCAGTTAAGAGAAGAACTTGAGTTGGACTCAAGTTTGCCTGCAGTCTTGCTGATGGGGGGTGGCGAAGGCATGGGTCCCGTAAAGAAAACAGCTAAGGCTCTGGGAGAATCACTTTGGGATAAAGCAACTGAGAAACCACTTGGGCAGTTGATAATAATATGTGGTCGTAATAAGAACTTAGCATCCACGCTTCAGTCTCTTGAATGGAAAATCCCTGTAAAGGTTTGGCTTCTATCTGAAATTCTCATCTGAATAGACAATAATGTATCAGCAGAATAGAATGGCATACATTGAACATTTGTTTATCAAACCGGTACAGATAAGAGGGTTTGAGACTCAGATGCAGAAATGGATGGGAGCCTGTGATTGCATTATAACTAAAGTAAGTTTCACCTATCTGCAATTTACATGCTGCTCCTTAGTTTAGCATAAGCTGATGAATTCTCTACTTTTATAAACTTTACAGGCTGGACCAGGTACTATTGCAGAAGCATTGATCAGAGGGCTTCCTATAATTCTCAATGACTACATCCCTGGACAGGTGAGTGATGAAATGAAAAAAAATCTCAGGCTGACGCGGTAAATCAAATATGAATAGACGAAGCCAAACGTCATGAAGATTTGTATAAGCATGTTATGCATAGTTAGGTAGACCCATTATATCAATATCTTATACGAACCTAAGGACCTGGTCAATCAAATATAAAGAAACTAAGTTCATCGCTGGACGTACAAGCATGCAAAATATCCCTTCACAAGCGCAACTTTGACTTCTTACATACATAGAGTATATAAAAACCATGTTTATTAAGTGCCTCATTTGATCAAATTGTTCTACTCCTTTTGCATTCAAGTTTTCTCACTGATTTCACAAATATTATGGTTGAAATGGTGACTTCAGGAAAGGGGTAACGTACCCTATGTGGTAGACAATGGGGCTGGAGTGTTCACCAGAAGTCCCAAGGAAACAGCAAGAATGGTGGCAGAATGGTTCAGTACAAAATCTGATGAACTGCAGAGAATGTCAGAGAATGCACTGAAGCTAGCACAACCAGAAGCAGTGTTTGACATCGTGAAGGACATTCATGGACTTGCTCAGCAATATGGACCTTTGGCTAACTTCCCTTACACGTTGACCTCATCCTTTACAAGTTTGTTCTAGTGATGATTTTGATTTCTTGATATTCAATCCACGTAAAGCATTTTGTACATTGGAACTGGCATGTACAGTTTTATGAATTTATTCCCTTATTTATTTGCATTAGTCTTTGTCATAGCAGCTTGGTCACAAGCTCAGATGTTTGTAAGAGATGAGATGTCTAGCAGGGTTCTAATTTCATCTGTGTGCAAGGTTCTGATTCTGTATGTAAGAGAAGTAACTGTGTCCTTAGTTCTAAAGTTATGATGCACTTGTTTGGAATTGAGGCATGGATTCCCACGACCTCTTGTTGCAATCACAAATTGAACAGTGCGATACTGAACTAGAAATAAGTAGTTCTCTGAGTGCCAAATTATCAAAGGGGAACATTATTTAGCTATTGAAACTAAAATGATCAATATTGACTTAAGTTTTGGGGTGAGAATCTGTACTATTATAAGCCAAGCAAAAAGGAAAAGGAGAGTTATAATGTGACAGCTTTAAGCAATCAAAGTCAATTTTTTCACTCAAAAAATCAAAAAAAAAAGTCAATTTTTTCAATATATCAACAAGTGGAATTATAAAAAAGTACGGTTCACTTTATACTCTAATTCTATGCAGTGCTTGGGACTCAAATCCAGTTAAGAATTAACATTAACAAATAAAACTAAAAATCATTGTCTGGTTCTATAGGGAAAAAAACGGTTGTTTCTATAAGTATTTAAAAATGTGTTTTACAAAGCATCCCAACCAAATTTTTTCATTTTAATATAACTCTTAATATTTTAAACCTTAAAATATTACTGCTGTAACATCCTTATTTTTGGGATTTAGTTAATTGTTGTTAAGTCTTAAATTAGTCAGAGAATAAAATAAATTAGGATAAAAAAATCAAATTCAAATTTATTTATTTAAAAAAATGTATATATATGGAAATATCTCCTAAAAAAGAGGAAGAAAATAATTAATTATTTATGTGTAAACTTATATTATTATTAAAATCAGTAATAAAAAATTTGTCTGAATAATAATTTTTATTATAATTATTATTTTCGTGTTTTTAAAAAAATTATATATATTATTTTATTTTTTTAAAAAATCTAACCCTAACCTTACCCCTACTCCTATAAAAAGCCTTTCCCTCCATTAGAAGTAAAAAATTTCCACCGCTACAGTGCCGCACATTGTCACCGCTACAGCCAGGTCCTCTTGCTCTCACTCTTTTACTGCATCTCCTTTTTACTGTTCATTCTTTTCTTTTCACTTACTGTCAGTTACACTCTTTTATATATAAACCCACCGAAGTAATCACTCCTCGTATATACAATGACATTGTAAAGCTTTTTTTTATGTATTCTCGTGAGACATTCATTGTCTTGTCCCATCAAAAAGGAAAAAAAAGAGATGAATCCATATATGATATATGTGTGTAATCTTGTGGTGTTGTGTGTTGGAAAAAAAAAGAAAATGATTCACCTACGCATTGTCCCATCCCACACACACTTATTATTGTATATCTATATGTATGTGTGTAAATAAACATATATTTATGCGTGTGGCTGTGGGAGAGAGAGATTCAAAGCCATATACATATATCTTATCCATCGAAATATATATATGCTTTTACTTTATATATATGTGTGTGTTGTGTGTATATATACAATCATATAAATAAATATATGTATATGCTTGCAACCAGTGACTTGTATTTTTTTTACTCATATTTCTATATAAATATATAGACATATGCTACTTTACCTAAGTTCCTATCAGTACTAATAGTTTTTTTTTCATTTATTGTTTAAAAAAATATATTTCTTTGCATGTTGGTGTTATAAGTTTCAATTGATATGCCCTTTTGTATTCCAAGATTAGAGGCATGGGTGTATGTGTGGGTTTGTCAGGGTGTGTGTGCGTGTGTAAAGGTATTGTGCGCGCGTTTTCTTTGTTCCTTGTTTGGGTTATTTTAAAAATAAAATAAAAATATATTACCTTAAGATTATTAAAATTGAAAAGTTATAATAATAATAATAAAAGAATATTACTGTTATTACAACCACATGTATTATTATTATTATTCCTCCCTATCAAACAACCTGTAAATTATTAAAAATAAACTACCCTACAAAATATATATATATATACATATCTATATTTGTCTCATTTGAATAAATGAAACAATACATATCTTTAACTAATATGTGGGTGTAAAGGGGTAGTCTTAGGTATTTAGATTATTTTTGAAGCAACTTTAAGAATATGTTAATTAATATATTGATAGAAATTAATATGTTTGATTTTTGTAGACTCTAATTGAGAATTTTGAAGTGTTTCTTGTGTGCTTGTCCGTAAGTTTGGGAGTTGTAGGTAACTCTGAATATTCTTCCATATACTTGTGAACCGCAAATGATTAAATTGTGATTAAACTATGTTTTATGCATTTTTGAAGTGAATTATATAAATGAAAATATTTAAAGTTTTCAATATATATTTTGGCATGGAAATTTTTATAACTGTCATGGCGGTTGCATTGTGATTGGGTTGATGATGAGATTTTATCACGTGATAAACCATCCCTCGGTGCACAGTGTATGGCAATTGTAGGGCCCCTTTACCCGTGTCTTTCCTTTGGCCAGGATTGCATTAGAATTGTGGGACATGTGACGCCTCATTGGCTTTCTTTTAAGGAGGGGAGCCATAGTCCAGACTTGAACTCTGCACCTTTGGCCGGGTGTATCTTAAGATTATGGTGAGCTTGAGACAATCCAGTTACATGATAAATTTCTGTTGGACTATGTGTTAGCCTATGGCTCTAGTCAGCGGAATAAGGGTGGACGGTGTTATAATGGTGGTTACATATTGCATAATTACACATGATTTGTGATGATGATTGTTAGTTACAAACTAATAAAAATATAAAAATCGTTTATATGATGATCTTTACATATACAAAAGTATTTGTAACTCAGTTCTTCCTTTTAATTGTATGTCGTTTACTTGTGTATGGTAGAAACTTTCAGTAGTTACTGGGGCGTGGAATCTCACCCCGTTATATTAACATTTTTCAGGTGATTGTTCTATTAGGCAGCAAGGGAAGACACCTATGAAATGAGTCTTGTTGGCTCTCTTGTGCCCTTAGGCACATGCTGTCATTTTAAATTGTCGTGACTCTAAGACTTCTACATTTTATTTTTATTTACTCTGATATTTTGGGAGGATTTGATCTGATATTAGTAATGTGTATTTTGGCTGGATTGAGGATATGTTTTAATGAATTGATGTTGGAAATCCTCTTTATTTACGCATAGCAAAAATCTCGTTAAGTATTTCTGTTAAAAATTGGGATGTTACAACTACTCTCAAATTGAATTGGAAAATTTTTGTTACAACCTGTTTATGGGTTGCACTTCCGATTTCGTATGTTTGTGACTGCTTGAAACATTGTTTTCTCAAATTAATTACATGAGGCGTGTCATCCCACATCCACCAAATAATATAGTTCAAGAAATAGACGCACGTACCATATTTTTATCTTTATTTCCTTTAATATCCAAGTTACACCAATACTTCTAAAAGACGAGCCTTGATTTACCAATCTAAGTGCTTCTTCTACCTATATGTCTTCATCTTCCAAGCCTGCAACCGTGATTCAAAACTTTCTAATTTATCAAAAAAATTAAAATAAGGAAAAGTAAGTGTTTAACTCCAAAATTTGAAAGGAAAAAAGAAAGCTCCACCAGCAAGCGTGAGTACCATTTTTTACACGCATTCTAGGAGCTGGAATGTTAACTTATTAGTTGTTATGCTTAAATTTATGTAATTCGAGTTTATGCAAGTTTGTACAAAGAGTAAAATTTCTCACGGCTGATAGGATTTAGATTGAGTATTAGATAATTGATGACGGAAATTGAAGCATCTAAACTTGTACAACAACAAAATTTCTTACTGTTTGATACGAACATTTAATATTTTTATGATTATTTATTCAAAAAATGAATCTCATTCGTGTTACCATTGAGGAAGCCTCTTTTAAATAAATATTGGTGACCAAGGATAAATCAAATTAAGGGAAAATGGGAGGAAGAAGATTGATGCATGTGTGAGGTGGTACAGGAATCATATATGATATATGTGGATAACTGTAAAACATAAAATAACGCATTCGTCCCGAAAATTTCATTTTCAACCACACAACTTCTCGAATCTTCGTTGAGAAATTGCTCTTCCCTCACCCAACGGAAGGTGGTTCCAGCTACTTTATATCGTCTCTTTGGTGGCTGAATTTTGTTACGAATCTGTTCTAATGAACGTAATTGGTCGGTGAATATCTTTTCCTTCGATTATATTATTCATGTATCTTGATCAGTTGATTCTGGGTCCAGCTTCTTGATCTGTTAATTCGGATCGGCTTTTTCGTCACGGGTTGATTTTACTTTCCATGGTTATTTTCCAGAGATTTTGGGCTGCATTTGGAGAATCGGATTAATTCAGTAATCAAATTATTCCGAAGGAACATCATTTTATCCAGAGAAGAGATGGTGCGTGGATTGAATTTGTTTCGTTCCCATTTTATGCTTTTAGAATCTAGTTCTTGTGGTTTTAAATCGCGTGATTCAGGGCGATCAAATTTAACAGTAATTTTTAGAATTTGTCGAGACTTGTACTTCTACTGATATCATTTGACGTTTGAAGGTTCACCATTCTAGTTTTGTGGATGAAGGAGGAGTCGATAAAGCTTGTGGCTGTCCTCTACTTCCCTTAAAAAGCCACATAAAGGGACCAGCTCCAAATTCAGATCAAGGTTTCACTTATTTATATGTTGTGTGCGCTTAAAATCTTGTCGTTTACTTAATTTGGAAATTAAGGCTTGCTTCATGCAGACAGAACTGATATAGTGGATGAAGCCATCACATTCTTTCGAGCCAATGTCTTCTTCAGAAACTTTGAGATCAAGAGCCCTGCTGATAAGCTTCTTATCTACTTGACTTTTTACATTAACGTGGCTCTTAAGAGGCTTGAAGGTTGCAGAACTTTAGCCGAGGGTACCAAGGCAATCATTAACTTGGGTCTGGAAGACGTTCCTGTACCTGGAGAATCTGGTTTTCCTTTTCCAGGCCTTTTCCCCCATCCGCAATCACGGAAGGAAGCAGGTAAACGTCTTATGCCCCTTGTCTGTCTTTGGTGTCACAATTTTTGTCAGGATGCTTTGATATATTCTTTGTATGATCAGTAATATCTGCGCCCTGTTGCATTAAAATTAGTTTTTTTTTCTGTTTTCTTTCACTCATTAGTAGTGCGGTGACTAAGTTTGTTTCTTGTAATGTCCGTGATGCACTACTCAACAGCTGACGACAGCCATGCACCACCTGTGTCCGTGAATTTGAATTGGCTCAAAAACTCAAATTTAATTAGTTTCAAATGTGTACGAACTTGATAGTTTTCATTGCTTCTCTGGCTAAAGAATTGTATGATGGTATATTGGATAGTTCACTATAAATCCATATGATCAAGTGAGTTTATCATATTGTTTGTTCAGGTATTAGTTGTCTGAAAACAAGTTATTTCAGAGCCTTGAAAAGTTAAAACTGCCTGCTCATACCTTTGTTGTATGCATGTCAAGGTGGCAGAGAAACACAATGCAGTAGTCTGGATCTTCGTCAATTTAAAGCTCAAATTCATTGATAATGACATTCATTTTCTAGTCTCTTAAATATTTCTTCATAACGGTAGGCATGATGCAAAGTCACCGAGTAGGTATTTGTAATGGCATTGACTCAATATCCAATACTAGTAGTGTCCTGGTGATCAGAGTTCTCGACAGACCTTATTTTGATAATCAAGGGTGAAGGCTTGAAAACTTCCTTTTGGAAAAAGCTAGTATTAATTTGGTAGAGGTTTGGAAAAAAATTATAAATTTGGAAGATAAAGTTGATTGAGCTTACATTTAGGGCTAAAGCAAATTTTTCTAGTAGCTCTTACATTTAATGTCGATGAGCATGTTAGATGGAACTGTTAATCTAATATATTTTCAATTTTATGCTCAGCCTTTGTCTGTTTAAGCAGTCTTGCTATTTGATTACCTTTTTTCGACCATATAAATCCTAACTTTCCTAGTCTTGTGATTCTACTGAATGCAGAACTATTCAGAAATTATTTGAAGCAGATAAGGGAGGAAACAAGTGGGAGGTTATTGAGCGTGGCATACAGGCCCAATGGGACTCCGAATAAATGGTGGTTGGCATTTGCAAAGAGGAAGTTTATGAATATTATTGTTCCTTGAATTGTTGTGAGTTGTGACCTACAGATGGTGCTTGAATCATAGGTTAAGCAGTGAAGAACATAATTAGCGCTGAGTTGATATGTGAATAAGATTTATGGGAAAAAAATGGAGATATTATTGCTTCTTGTTTAGTCTAAGTACTCAACCTCTTTCACAACTCCTTTGTCTGTCCATTTGAAAGGTTATTTGTCATATTTTGGTTTGTTTATGAAATAGGGTTCATCATTAGCGTCACCTTGTACCCGGTACTTCGAATGTTCATCTCCACAAGAAGTTCTATTCCAGACATTTTACTGCTTGAAATGAGTACTAGCGTTTGCAATTCTCAATCTATTTCTTTGTTGCCTTTATAACTACCATGTTTAAAGGGTGGGAAATGGAAATCAGCCATTTAACACACGGATAAATTTTAAATCAGTACACTATTCTATAGAGTGGTGTACATTTCATTTTTCAGGCTTCATATGTATAATATATTGGGTTAAAGGATAAATTTGCTTGAAAGTATCTTCAGAGTTGCATTGGGTGTTTAGAAGTTTTTTGTGAGGCAATATTGCCTCGGAAGTATAGAAAAAGGGTGCAATATTACCTTGAACATTAAAAAGGTTAAATTTGACCGTTAAATAATTTTATTTGATTGAATAAATGCAAACGTTTGTATTATGATGACATTAAATTGTTTTCTACACTTTTAGGGTAATATTACCCCTTAAAAACCTTTTGGACATTTAGTGTAACTATGTGGATACTTTCAGGTAAATTTACCCTTAACCCTAATAAATATATATATATATATGAAAAGTTGTGCACATTGTTAGAATCTCAAGTCCACAATCTATGTATTGCAATATGCCTTATGCCAGTTTAATCAAATGAGTTCGTTTTGCTGAACATCTTTTCAAAAGAAGTTGAACCAAACAAACAAACTACTGACTAGTTCAAAGGCATAAAACTATTTATACTACTTCTACATTTTGAAAAGGTTAGTACATGGATGTCGGTTGGGAGATACCATTGGTACACAAAAAAACATGAAACTATAATAAATAATTACAAAGAATTTATATCTAATTTAAGTAATTTAAATTAAATTTTATAAAAGAGTAGAATGACGCAAATAGTGGTCCGTTTGGGAAAGCGGTGGAGAAATG
>JANTPZ010009717.1:0-10742 GCA_025593235.1 Vachellia pachyceras | reverse complement strand
TTTTCCCAGAATTTCCTTCTACCTTTTCCAATCCAACATAGGGTAGCTAATGAGTCAAAAAAGAACCCACTCCCTTAAAATCTCCACTACCCTAACCACTCATCTCTTTCTTTCTTTCCTTCCGAGAAAATGCATTTTTGGTCAAACCTACCATCGTGTGATTATTGCTTCAAGACAAAGCAGTGAACTCGTCAGCGTAAGCACGTTTGTTACTGCCTAGATGGATATAAGATTAAATCTTATCATGCCTAAAACTTGCAATCTCGTGGTATGTAAATTTGGTTGTTGCGTTAAACAGTTGATCCGTTCGGTAAAGCGGTGGATAAGTAATTTTACTATTTACGAGGTAAATGTGGGAAGGAGATTATCTCGTTTTGAGGAAATACACTGTTGAACGTGCTTTTGGGGTGTTGAGAATCTTTTCCAAACACCCCCAGTACCTGCTAAAGTTTTTTATCGTCCTGAAAGTGGAATATTGTGTTTGAGAACTCCGTTAGGAGAAAGGAGTTTACAGATTTTTAGATGGTTTTTATGGATTTTAATATGATTTAAAATGATTTTATCTCGATTTACGTACATTATTTTAGAATAAAGTTCCAAACAATCGCACAAATATTGAGAGAGAGGGAGGGCTGAACTTCAAAAACTCCGGAGACAATCACAGAAATGGGATCGCAATCATACAAGGTCCATCACTTAACCAGGGAGACATTAATTAATCAATTGTGGGTGAAAATCTTAAATCGACGTACGTCCTGAGGAAAGAAAAGAAAAGAAAAGAAAAGACGTTCGTCCTATATATGGTATACAGTACAGATGAAAGTCAAGCAATAACGTCAGCCCCTAAAAAATCTTATAAGAAAGGCTAGGAATCAAAAGGAAGTGACCAAGGATTGTCGGCAATCACAGTTGCTTAAAAGCCTAATGCCGTTCGATCGCTGAATTAATTTATCAGAAATAAATGAATGGTAGTTAAATCATTAAATCAATCTGAATTAAACTACTTTTCTGACTCTATCCTTGTGAAACGAGTCACCTCAATAACTTACCACAAAATAATCGCTTGAAGAGGAGAGCAAATTACAGCAAGTCACATTTAATTATTTATTAAATTTGTATGATTGAAAAATAAATATTATTTATCATGTGATTTATATTGTGAAATGAATCATTTGAAACAACTTGTGTTGTCGAAGTACGGAAAGAAGTATCAAACAACCATCTCCATTGTTATTTTTTTTTATCTAGGGCAAGATGGGCATATGACTCCTGTGATTCTCTCTGGTATCCGGTGTTTTTTCCTGAGTCCATGACCTTCTTTCAACTGGATCAACTCCATTGTTGTTGTAAAACATAATGAACGAATTCCATGCTTGTTGCTTGGTGCTGCCCATTGACTATCGTTGGTTATCCATTCTGAAATATCTCTTATATATTTGTCATTATTTAATCTTACTTTCCAGTGTGTATTCTAACAACACCAGTCGCTATCTGGAACATCAAAGTTATACATTACCAGCTAACTTATTTACATGGATGTTATTACAGATATTGTGTTGATTACTAGTCACTGGGATCCACTCATTTTGAATTTACGTAATACATATTTCACTCCTTCACGGCACTAGTCCTGTTCATAAGTCACTAGCAGCTTGTTTTACATAAATTGAAAGGAGATCCTAAATTATATTAATAATGCCTTAAAATTCAATAATTTTTTAACTTTATCTGTATACATTATATTGTAGAAGAATAAAATAAACACAACAATAAATGAATAGTAAAATTATATATTTACATGAAAATTTAATGATATGTCTGAGAATATAACAAGAAAAAACCTTTCAATAATCTTTAAATAGAACTAGACTACAAATTATATTATTTAGGGCTTGGGAAACTATTAATTGATGATTTATATCCTTAAATTCTATAGATCCATATAATATATGAAGAAAGTGCTCCTTGAGAAATACTTATCTGATTCTATTTATAAGGTATAGAAAGATGAGTTATTTTTCATTTTACTTACAAGTCAACTTATTAAGTATTTCATATGAATGAATAATTTTATTCTTTATTTATTATCATATTAATTTATTATAATGTAGTGTAATGTATGTTAAATATGGTTAGAGTTAAGAGGTTGTTGAATTTTGAAATAGAATTAATATAGTTTAATGTTTTTTCTTAATATATATGAAACATGTTAAAAATAATTTGTAAACAGTTATAAATAGAAATCGATCAGTGGACTAAATATCAAAAAAAAATCTATATTCGTAATTACGCAAGTAACTATCATTTATATATGTTTCAGTATATATGACTGTGTGGACGGTTACACAGGAAAAAAGGTCAATAAATAATACGATTCAGGGACTGTGAAGAGGTCAACGTCGGTACGTTGCCTGGATCGTGTAACACATGGGATCCATTTGCAGTTCATCCAAATTTAATTATTTAATTATTATTATTTCTACTTTGCAGTTAGAGTCAATTGATTTTTATTCGCTCATTGTAATATAAAAATGGGTCCAACCAATTTGCATACATATTATCTTATTCCTGTGATTAATTAATTAACCCCACTGGGGATCAGATCTCCTTGCCAGTCTAATCCAGCCATTACTGTAAATTATATAAACAATTGATGGAACTTGGGATTTTAATCTTCCAAGTGCCATTTAATAAGAATGGAACTGGTGAAAGGATTCATCAAAGTGATGAACTTCCTAACTTTTTAGATTTTGATGATCTAGATTTAATTTTAAGCGGTCTAAATTTGATTTTTTAAATCTAATAATTAATAGATTAATTTAATTTTAGATTTTATGCTCAATCAAATAATTTTTTCATAAAAATAAAAAATAAAACATCAAATCTGAATGGTTCAGATGTAATGAGTTGGAGATAACTTATCAAATTTTTTTTATGAGTGTCCTAATTGGTTTCAATAAGAACTAGCCTCAAAAATTAATATTCCCTTTTTTTTTGCCAATGACAATTAATATTCCAAATTTAAAGGATGGTGGTATATAAATTAAAGTCTTGCCTTATCATAATTTAATTACACGTCATCAATTTGTTGTCAACAACCAATGTTTTGACATGTACGCCTCCTCCATGTCTAATATCTGTCTTTCGCTGCAATAAAAAATACTCCCTACCTCTCTTCTTTATTACGAGAAATAAATAATCGACAAATAAGTTAGTTCAAACTTATTGACGATAATAAATATTTTATATAAAAATATACTCTTTTCTTAAAAAAAATACCCCCTTAATAAGAAAGAGAGAACACGCAGTATTGAACGTTGCATTCTAAGTTAAATCAAACATATGATGATATATTATGCCATCTTTTTAAAACGTTAAAAAATTACGTAAATTAAAATAAAATTCATTTTACATCATAAATAATAAATCATATTAAAAAGTGGCTCCAACGATATTCTAAATCGATACTGTTTTTCTTCTATCGTATCATGATGCATTATTGCTTTTGTCCTTTGGAATTTGAATAAAGTATATCAAAATGGCTTTTAATTAAAGATGGATATTGGATCCATTTGGATAGTCCATTGAGAAAATGAACACAGATTTTTAGGTAGTTATGTAAGAGGAATTTTGTCTCGGTAAGTGTATTTTGACAAAACGGGCTACTCCTTGTGTGTTGTCTCAACGGTCTTTGTCTTTCCCTGGTCATATTTGATATTTTCCCTTTTATTATGCCACAGATGCAATTCCAAACCATTCAGAATCAAAATTAGAATGCTATATTTCACCAAAAAAAAATTAGAATGCTATAAGTTTTTTTGTTACTTTTAAAAATAATTCAATCTAAATAATTAATTTGTTCAAATGTCAAATAATCGTCATTCTGCCTGCATGTATATATCCAATTTGTGGAATTTGTTCAAATGTCACATTGTTTGGCAACACGTTTGGGAGTTACAAAAACCCATTTAACAGTAATTTTCTATAAGACTATATAATTTCATTCACATATTTGTCTTGACTTACATAAAAACACTTCTTCACCGAGATTCCCAAATGAACCCAATAATTGAATATACGTACTGCTTGTGTTTCAACTTCTAGCGTAACTGGCTTTACCATGTTGGAAGGGCTATGGAAACAAAAAAAAAATGCAATCCTTTCAATTAATTCTCGTTACAGGATATCTATGTCTCCGTTTGGATAGCCCGTTATGAAAACGGACACAGATTCCGAGGTAATTTATGTGAGAGGAAAAGTGTCTCGGTAAGTGCACCCGTTATGCCAACAGGCAAAATAAACAGAGCCATAACTACTCGTTAAAAGAAAATATGGTGGTTAGCCAAGGAAAGTTGATCAGTTGATAAAAAATTAACTTATAATTTATAAGATCATTGATCTAAATTTAACTAGTGATACAAGGACTTTGTCATGAACAGTTATCATTACTTTTATAAATGCTTTGAATCTAAAGACATATATTGACTTTAGTGAGCCAATGTAACCTAACAAACCTAATGGCATGTTTGGCATGGTAGAATTGGTATGAAATTCATTTTCTATGTTTGGTATAGTAGAATTGGGAAGTGGAATTGGAAATGAAAATTGAATTCAAAATGGGTAGAAATGATTTATATGATGTAATCCATAGAATTGTATTCAATTCCATGGAATTATTTTTTGGCGCTCTTTTTTTCTATATTTATATCCACTGCAATTTCCATATTCATTTTCATCTCTATTTCTATCTCCATTTCCACCAAAATCAATTCCAACGTACCAAACAATTCATAAATCTTTTAGGACACAAAAAGAACAATATGCGATTAGGTTGGTAAATTTATTTGAAAAAGAGTAAATTACTGATTTTTTCTAAATTAAAATTAAAAAAATGAGATCCAGTAAGTGATAATAAAGATGATGGTGCCCGTATTGAACATGCCATATGCGAGGTTACGGCTAATTTTTCATTTTTTTTGGGATAAAAAGCTGTTCCGTTAATATTACGGATAAAAAGGTGTTCCGTTACTTTTCGGTTTTCTGACGAGAAACATATTATGGATAATTTCCCATCTTGGGAAGCTGCGCCGGATGTCGACAGCTATATATTAACTTACATCTGATGTCTCATAAGGGTGGTATTTACTGTATTTAATTAATTTATATTTTTTCAATACAAACAAGCTAAGCTTGAAAGAGATAAGTAGGTTAGACTTGCCAACAAAAGTTTGGTTAAGCAGAAAATTGTAATTGGAACCTTGGGAAGCATCTTGAAAAGGATAGATATAGGAATTCCTTGAGTTGGCTTTTGAGAATATCAACACATACCAAACCTCCCATACTTACTAGATATAGCTCTACATTATAATTGCAATAAAGCAAGTTACGTGTTATGGAGTAATGAGGCCAACGATACCTCAACAGAATATTGATTGTTTCTAATGTATTAAAGAATGTTTGGATGTCATTGAGCTATACATTGATAGGCAAACCGTGCAAGCTTGCCTGTATTTGCTAATATCTCAGCTACCATAATTGTGACGCTGTCCAATTTCCTCTAAAAACCTATGATCCATTAGCCTCTTTCATCCCAAATAAGTGCTCCACACAACTTGATTTGATGTTCGAACTGATGCATCGGCATCTAGTTTTGCCAATATGGTGAGTAAACTTTTCATCAGATGCATTTTCCATAAGATGGAGCATGCACTGTTGAAAATTTTATTGATTGTATCCCTTACGTAGCTTCCTTGAAAAATTTGATAAGTAAACTCCTCTTCGTGTGCATTTTCCATGAAATCGTATTTACCATTTTTTAAGAAACTATTATCTAAAAGTGATCCAGATACAATCGGACTCTAACAAGCTGGAATCTAGACTCTATCCTGTTACCTTACCTGTCTCCTTAAAATATCTGGCTTTCGTCGCCAAATTGCCATAAAATATCAGCTGTCACCGTCCTAAGAAGGCCTACGTCTCTTGTCAATGTTAGGCATTCATCTGCTCTTTCAAGCCGGTACCGTGTATGGATTTATGAGGAGGAACATGACAACACTAAATTCGTTAATTTGATGATATGTAGAAAGTGAAAAATTTTGGATTATCCTTGCCCTTCTAGTCTTCTACCCTTCCTTTTAACTTCACAAAAAAGTTGAGATATTTCTTGGTATTTTGTATACACCAATTGAAGTTCTCACAGTTTATTTATATTTTTTTTTGAGGAGAAAGAACAATCTATTTATATTTACATTTAAGAAGTTGATATTTCATTTTCCCTAAGGAGATACTTGGAGTACACTCTACCATTCAAGATTTAAGGTTTGATGAGCGAGACTGGGGTGTTAACTCGGAGTCAGACCAACTATATTAAAATAATAAATTTAGTATATTATATTATATTTTATAAAAATTAATAGGTAAAACTTAGAATATTATTTTATTTTATGCATGTTTAAAATTTTTAGTGTTAAATTAAATGTAAATGATAAAAACAGTTGAGATAAAATGAATTAATCTCATCTTATCTCCTCAAGAGTAAATGTGTTTAAATGGAAAATAAAGAATTAAATGTTGGTTCTATTAATTATTACCATATTTGTTTTTAAAATTAATTAATTACATCTTCCTTAATTATTTGTCTTTCAATCCATTTTCTTGGTGTTTTAAAATGAACCAATGTAACCAGATCATAACTAATTTTAACTGTCGATTAGAATCGGGTTGACTCCCTTTTTTTCAACTCTGCCGCTAGTAACAAGTTAACACTAATATACCTCATCATGCGCTGAAGGCAAAGGACAGGTTTATAAATATTTTTTTCAGACGTTCAAAGTTTAGATCGAATTCCTTGACTTCTCTGTGTGATCAGTTAGATCAAGAACTTCATAGGGTACGTGGAAACAAGTCAACTACTGTGTGGATCCAGAACTAAGGAAATGTGAACGTTTTGACTCGAATTATCAATTTCATTCTCTAAAAGGAGCTGTAGATATAATAATGTTTATTTTAGGGTTGTTGAAATAAGGAATCAAAGCGATATTGGGCTTGTTTGGATAGCCGTTGGGAGAACGGACACAGATTCCGAGGTAAATATGTGAGAGGAATTTTGTCTCGGTAAGCATATGAATGACTTTTGGATGCCCAAAAAGACTATCCAAACAAGTCTATTGTTGATCTCGTTCAGCGTCAATATTATTACTGTGATGGTTCCTCACTTTCACATGTCACCTACTATTACACTACTTTTAACAAACATGATTATGTTCTATATAATTTCAACCTAAAGATTCAAAGTCTATTGTGTTTAATAGCAAGGGTAAAGTTGCTCCTATTTTAAGACTTCCTGGAATTAATTGCAAAGTCTCACATCGACTGTGAAGGGGAATGAAGCAAACACTACTTTAGTTGCAGCATGGATAATATCTACGAGAGAATGTTCAGGGGATGTTACATTAATTGAACTATAAAAAACTTATGAAATATAATTGCTATAGAAATGATACTTCCAGAACGAAAATGGTGTTTAACCCTTTTATTTAAAAGATCAAGGAAGTTAATTAATCTAATATATTTATTATTTTTTAAAAAATCAATTTATTTGATTTATAAATTGATGTATAATCTAACGATGTAAATAAGTATTTTAAAATGTACGTTGTATCCTTAATAGCAGGTAACTTATAGAATGGCATGTCAAATAAGTTCGGTGTCATATAATTTATTACTCCATTCGATTCCATTTGTAAGCAATATTCTTTTTAATGGACAGGTGATAATTTTTTTTATCCAAAAATTTAATGTAACTTTTCTTTTTCAACCAGTTAGCTATATATCTCCTCATTCCTTTCCCTATTCCTTTCTTCTTATTCTTTTCTCCCACCCATCCTCTTTCACACCAAAATTATATATCTTACACATTTATTGCATTTAATTAATTTTAGCTGCAAAAATATATAATTTGGACAGTTGCATCTTGCAAAAAGGACATGAAGGAGCGCTTATTAGGCAGACAGACACAGCTTCAAAGAGACGGCACTCCTCTTTTAAATGAGGAAGGAAAAGTTCTTTTGGCTGTCCACTCCGGCAAGTAATTAAGACCATATGCATTAAATTTTTTTGGGAACAATTATATGCCCTAAAACATACCAGAATATCAACATATATAATATCATTTATGTTTTTATAAATAAATATTAAATAATAAATTAAAAGAATTGTTTGATCATAATTCTAAAACAGAAAGTTCAGTGTTTTTACTTTTTTCCATTAGTTTGTCCTAACAGCAAAATAAGAACAATTCAAAGAATGACTATTTGATGCACTGTAAAATACTAAATGCGAAAAATATTTCTTCAAGCATTTTTTCACTAGGCACATATGTATCTTCCTAACAGAGGTAATCCTATTTAATGCATTATAAGATACTAAATATGGGTATATCTCCAACGGGTTCCAATGGTTAGGCATTACATGTCCTATTCAAAATATCATTCACCCACATACCATACACGTTACACTTAGAACTGCAAACCCATCCATCCCAAGGCCACAGTTTTGGCCCAGATTAATTATACATGTATCAACGGAAGGAGTTAGTCTCTCGTATATTGATGAACTAAGACTTAAATCTCTATTAAAGGAGATGTTCACATTCAATATCTGATAATATTTTAGTTATGGTTGGAAAGGTAACCATGCTTGTCGTTCTAAAGAAGAGAACATTGGGTCCTTGGTCCATATCTACACAAAATCTGAAACCAATGAGTCTATCTTCTTATGGGCTTGTTGGAGGGGAAGTTTTATTACAAGTCCAGGTCCAGAAAAGCCTAGAACAAATGAAGAGCGGAAAAGCAAAAAAAAAGAAAAAGAAAAGGACGGGTAAATAAATTGTGTGGTAAGAACCGGTTGGGTTAGTTGGATCAAGTGGTAAACGGTTTATTTCAGCTTAAACAAGGTCTCGAGTTCGAGTCCTTGTGTATGCAGCAGATGCCATTGGAAGATTCACCCACCATTTCCAGGTGCGCGACGCCGATGAACTGGATAGAAAAAAAATTGTGCGGTTAGAACCGGTAGTGAAGAGAAGATGAAGATATTCGGGAAGCACGTATTCCCAGGCCAAATCGTACTCTTCGCCTCAGGGTATGTGATCTATACTTACTTTCAGCTTAATTGCTTGCTTTGCAGTTGTTATTGCGATGATCACGATGATGGAACTGGAGTGAAATTTGTGGGTTAACTGTGATTAGGGTTCTGTTCTTGGCATCAACAACTTACGATGTGCACAGATCAATCAAGAACAATCAAACCCCTCCCTCCAAGGAACAGATTGAAGCCTTAGAAGAGTACATCAGGTCGCACCGTCGCTCTCCTTGATCCTTCGCCTCCGTAATACTTTTTTTAATTTGATTCGGCATCTCAATCAATGTAATATTTGTGAAGTTGCTATTCTATTTCCGTAAAAAATTTAAATTCGTGTTGAATAACATGAGGCAATTATACTATAGTTCAGTTCATAGGAATTTGAAAGAGATCAACTGTGGAGATTGGCTAAAGGGATAATATATTGAACAATCTGACGAATGGATAACCACTGCTACAAGACAATGAACCTTCAAATGGACCAGACACAGAGAGACGTGTATTATTGAGATAATTTCATTATTAGTTATTCACTCCTCTCTAATTAATTATTTCATTTGTGGAGCCGGAATAAAAACTTATTATCCATCGTATTCAAACTTATGAGTCTATGAAAGTTCAAGCATCCCTTCTTATGGTTTGTTGTTTGAGAATAGCTTTTACAAATTCTGAGGTAAAACTAAGTTTTAGAGAATATATTTTGAAAAATAGCTTTTACAGATTCTGAGGTAAAACATAGGTTTTGAAAAGTGATTTATGTTTAGGAAGTTATTAGTTTTTATGGATTTCGAGACAAAAAGTAGGTAGGAAAGATGAAAGAGAAAGAATGAAAAGTAGTAAAGAAACAATGGAAGAAAGAAAAAGTAGGAAAGAGTAAATAGAAAGAAAGAAAAAGTAGGAAAGTGGAGAGATAAAGAATAAAAAAATAAGAAATAATAAATGAGAAAAAGTAGGAAAGTGAAAATTTAGATTTCAAAACTGAGATTTTATAAATAAAATAACTTTTCGAAAATTTTTTTATATTTAAACAAGATTTAAATTTTAAAATAAAAGGAAGTGATCACAAAAAAACTCGCATGCTTGGCGCCTACCAAGAAATGAAAAACCCGGTATGTTGGGATTGTCGCCGCTCCGACTTTAATAATTTGGTTTTTAATTTTTTTTAAAATGCATATCCTAATGGGCTGAAATACAAATGGTCCTTGTAATATTGGGCCTTTGGCCACGGAATGGATTCGGGCTAATACAAAGTCCAAAATCCAGGTGAAACCCAGAAGATCGAAGCAATATGCTGAGCAAATGGATCATCCGTCGCGTACTCACAGGTCTCAGAATTCCATGCTCGGTGCTATTCGGCTCGAAGGGGAAAGAAGAGGCTTGGTTAATCAGTTGAATATCATAACTTGTTTTCAGATTAGGGTTTTTGCTCGAAAAAGATGAAAGAGGAAGAAGAAGAACGAAGCCTAGCAAGCTTCCTAAGATGGGCAGGAGAGCTTGGAATATCAGACGCAGCAACGACCAATCTTTCTTGTCTGGGTTATTCTCTCTGCGTCTCCTATTTTCCTCATTCTGGCGGGTAACTCCCCTCCCCCCCCCCCCCCCAT